>MDKH01201468.1:0-16283 GCA_005239495.1 Nicotiana undulata
AAATTTCTAATTAAAATAATACAAAATGTCCAATTGGGCCATAATTGCAAAATTATTGTAATTTAAATTAAAGAAGACCCAATTGGCTAATTTGTGAAATAATTAGATTTTAATAGATAAAATAATTATAAATAACATACTGATTTGGGACATATTTTGAAATTATTTATAGCATAATTTATGGATTATTTAATTATGAAATATTTAAAAGAAGCAGGAAAATAACTTAATAAAAATATAAAAAATAGAAAAAAAACACTCATTATTCCGAAGAGTAATTTAGAAAGCTTATATGCAATTTTGCAAATAATTTGAGGAAAAATAGGGTATCAACAACTGCCGCTCTTTACCCGGGAAGGATGAAAGAGTTGTGGGGTAAAGATATGATGGCTAATTTTGACCGAGAGAAAGTTGTGGGAGAGAATTAGGTCGCGCCCTGAATTTTGAGCTGCCTACATATCCCTGGTTTTACAGGAATCAGACCGTATGTAGTTCCGGAATCATTGGCGAAATATACCGGTGATATTTCACAAGAACGGATGCAAGGTGCGAGGTAAGGTATAGTTGGAAGGTCTTACGGGGTTGTTTTGGGAGAACTAGAGTGGTCTGCTCCTGGCTGGCTGGTTGGCCCGGCTGGATTACCTGCAAATAAATGAAAAGCCTATATCGTGCGTAATATAAACATGATGCAAGTTCCCGTTGGACTATGAATGCTGTCTTTGGACAATTTAGGATGATGTCCTTAGACCATGATGTTCTGGGCCTTGAATCGCTTGGTGCGGGATTCGCAGGCTATGAAATGATGTTCTCGGGCCATGAGGATGGTGCCTCCGAACCATGGTGCCTTTGAATAATGATATGCGGGTTTAATAAAAGAGATCCTTAGGCCATGAAATGATGTTCTCGGGCCATGAAGATGGTGCCTCTGAACGATGACGTCTTTGGACAAGTTGGCGATATTTTAGCCCATGAAGAATGCAGTAGTATGATGCTAACAAGACAGAGTTTAGTATTGCGATTTGCGAAATAAAAGAGGGGCAGAGCTTAGCCCGAAAGAAAGCGTAAATAAATAATGTCACGAAAGGTGAGTGCTTTGAAAGGTAGATAGGAGCTTTCTGCAATGAAATAAGATGCAAGGGAGGTAGCGTGGAACCTCGGAAGGCAGAATGGTAGCCTTATGCAGTGCAATAAATAAAAATGCAAGGGAGGTAGCTTGGAACCTCGGAAGGCAGAATGGTAGCCTTATGCAATGCAGGAGATAAAATGCAAAGGGAGGTAGCGTGGAACCTCGGAAGGCAGAATGGTAGCCTTATGCAATGCAGGAAATAAAATGCAGGGGAGGTAGCGTAGAACCTCGGAAGGAAGAATGGTAGCCTTATGCAATGCAGGAAATAAAATGCAAAGGGAGGTAGCGTGGAACCTCGGAAGGTAGAATGGTAGCCATATGCAATGCAGGAAATAAAATGCAGGGGAGGTAGCGTGGAACCTCGGAAGGCAGAATGGTAGCCTTATGCAATGTAGGAAATAAAATGCAGGGGAGGTAGCGTGGAACCTCGGAAGGCAGAATAGCCTTACGCAGTGCGGGAAAATAAAATGTCAGTAAGTGTTCTTAGCTGATGATAAATTGCGGTGAAACGATTCTGGTGAATAAGCGATGTTTGCGATGATAGTAAGTGTCAGCATGTGCGAAGAGTTTGAGAGCGTCTTTTGAAAGTTATACGTCCTGCATAGATAGTAATATGTTTTGGGCTTTTGCCGTCTCTGTGCCTGCATCCAAAGAAAAATCGTGAGTTCTGTAAAGGGGAGAAGGCCAGTTCGCATTCCCGTTGGCTTTACTCGGCATGTCTGCTTGAAAATGATAACGTTGTTTGTATCACAGGGGTAGCGTCGCTAAACAAGCTATTTTGAGAATTAAATATGCATGGTTTTATAAAAATATGACATAACATGTAATTGCAAAAATAATTTTCTTTGGATGAACCGACGACCACGACGCGGTTCGAGACATTGCAACCTCTCTTGCTATGGAATTTTGAGGGTCCTCCTAAAATTTCTGCCCTAGTTTGATAGGTGAATGCTTCTTGACTGTTGCTTGTGCGGCGCTTGATTGGACTTGATTCTGAATTTTGAGGTCCCTCCTCAAAATTCTGCCCCAGTTTCCATTCGTGAGGGAAATGAAATTTTATTAAAATGTGACCGAACCCATAGGGCTGCCTACGTATCCCCTATTAAACGAGAATCTGGTCAGGCGTAGTTCAATTACAACATTGATAAAACATAGAGAGTTACACATAGTAGCGCTTGACTGCATCTGAGTTGATTGGCTTTGGCCAGATTTCTCCATCCATTTCTGCAAGTATAAGTGCTCCTCCTGTCAGTACTCGATGAACCATGTACGGGCCTTGCCAATTGGGAGAGAATTTCCCTTTTGCTTCGTCTTGGTGAGAAAAGATTTTCTTTAACACCAGCTGCCCCGATGTGAATCGTCTTGGTTTGACTTTCTTGTTGAAGGCTCTAGTCATTCTGTTATGATATAGCTGACCCTGACAAAATGCGTTCATTCTTTTTCCATCTATGAGGGCTAGCTATTCATAACGACTTCTTACCCATTCTGCATCGCTGAGCTCGGCTTCTTGTATGATTCTCAGAGATGGAATCTCGACCTCGGCAGGAATGACGCCTTATGTACCATATACCAACATATAAGGAATTGACTCAGTTGATGTGAGAACTGTGGTGCGGTATCCCAATAAGGCGAATGGCAATTTCTCATGCCATTGCTTATGCTTCTCTATCATTTCCCTCAGTATTTTCTTGATGTTTTTGTTGACAGCCTCAACGGCTCCATTCATTTGAGGTCTGTATGCTGTAGAATTCTTGTGCTTGATCTTGAAGGCTTCACACATTGCTTTCATCATGTCACTGTTTAGATTGGAACCATTTTCGGTGATGACTGACTCTGGAACTCCGAACTGACAAACAATGCGGTCGCGGACGAAATCAGCTACCATTTTCTTGGTAACTGCTTTGTACGATGTTGCTTCGACCCATTTAGTGAAGTAATCAATGGAGACCAGAATAAACCTGTGACCGTTGGAGGCGGCAGGTTCGATTAGTCCAATAACATCCATGCCCCAAGCGGCGAACGGCCACGGCGAACTTGATGCATTAAGCTCACTGAGAGGTACCTTTATCATATCCTCATGTATCTGGCATTTGAGGCATTTCCGTACATAATGGATGCAATCCGTTTCCATGGTCATCCAGAAATACCCGGCCCGAAGTATCTTCTTTGCTAGAACGAACCCGTTCATATGAGGACCGCATGTACCCGCATGTATTTTCGCCAGCAGTTTTGTTGCTTCTCTTGCTTCGACACATCTTAGCAAACCCAAATCATGAGTCCTCCTATACAGGATTCCTCCGATGTGAAAGAAATTGTTTGATAACCTTCGAAGTGTGTGTTTCTGAGTAGCGTTTGTAGGCTCTGGATATTCTCCCTTTACCAAGTACTCCTTAATATCATGAAACCGAAGCTTTCCGCCTGCTTCTTCTTCGACATGGGCGCAGTAGGCCGGCTGATTGTGGATCCCCACCGGGATAGGATCAATAAAGTTCTTGTCTGGATGCTGGATCATATATGACAAGGTAGCTAGTGCGTCGGCGAACTCATTCTGGACTCTGGGGATGTGCCGGAATTCTATCTTTGTGAACCTCTTTCTCAATTCCTGTACACGATGTTGATATGGAAATATCTTGGAATTCTTGGTCGCCCATTCTCCTTGGACTTGGTGTATCAACAAGTCTGAGTCACCAATCACTAATAACTCCTAAACGTTCATGTCGATGGCCAAGTTGAGCCCCAAGATGCAGGCCACATATTCAGCCATATTATTGGTGCAGGGAAATCTGAGTTTTGTAGATACCGGATAATGCTGACCGGTTTCTGATATCAGGACTTCTCCAATACCTCCCCCTTTGAAGTTTGCTGCTCCATCAAAGAACATCCTCCAACCGTCGTAGGATTCTGCAATGTCTTCTCCTACGAATGATACTTCTTCATAGGGAAAATACGTTTTCAATGGTTCGTATTCTCCATCCACAGGATTTTCAGCAAGATGATCTGCTAGTACTTGTCCCTTGACCACTTTCTGAGTCACGTAAATAATGTCGAACTCACTTAACAAGATCTGCCATTTGGCCAATTTGCCGGTAGGCATGGGCTTCTGAAAGATGTATTTCATCGGATCCATCCTTGATATGAGGTACGTTGTATATGTACAGAAATAGTGCCTCATCTTTTGTGTGACCCAAGTCAGAGCGCAGCAAGTGCGTTCTAATAGAGAGTATCGGGCCTCATACGGAGTGAACTTCTTGCTGAGGTAGTAAATTGCCTGCTCATTTCTTCCTGTCTCATCATGTTGCCCAAGAACGCAACCGAAAGCTCCATCCAACACGGCAAGGTAGAGTAGCAAAGGTCTACCTGGCTCGGGTGGTACCAGGATTGGTGGTGTTGAGAGATACTCCTTGATTCTGTCGAAGGCCCTTTGACAATCCTCGGTCCATTTGGTTGCAGCATCTTTTCTCAACATCTTGAAAATTGGTTCACAAATGACGGTAGACTAAGCTATGAACCTGTTGATGTAATTGAGCCTCCCCAGGAAACCCATAACATCCTTTTTGTTCTTTGATGGAGGAAATTCTTGGATGGCTTTGACCTTTGATGGATCCAGTTCTATTCCTCGGCGACTGACAATGAACCCCAGCAACTTGCCAGCAGGAACCCCGAATGCACACTTTGCAGGGTTAAGTTTCAGATTGTACTTCCTTAACCTGTCGAAGAATTTTCTCAAATCTTCCATATGGTCAGCGACCTTCTTTGATTTGATGATGACGTCGTCTACATATACCTCGATCGCTTTGTGAATCATGTCATGAAATATAGTAGTCATATCCCTCATGTAGGTGGCCCCTGCATTCTTCAGACCGAATGGCATCATCTTGTAACAATACACTCCCCATGGCATAATGAACGTCGTTTTGTCAGCATCTTCCTCGTCCATCCAAATCTGATTGTAACCGGCAAAACAGTCTACAAAGGACTGCAGCTCATGCTTGGCGCAGTTGTCAATTAGGATGTGTATATTTTGAAAAGGGAAGTCTTCTTTCGGACTGGCCCGGTTGAGATGCCGGTAGTGGACGTAGACTCTGACATTCCCATCCTTCTTTGGCACAGGCACAATGTTGGCTAACCATGTAGGATATTCGACCACCCGGAGAACCCCGACGTTGATCTGCTTGGTGACCTCTTCTTTGATTTTCAAGCTCATGTCTGGTTTGAACTTCTTGAGCTTTTGCTTCACCGGTGGGCATGTTGGATTGGTTGGCAGCTTGTGGGACACAATAGATGTACTGAGGCCAGTCATGTCATCATATGACCAGGCAAATATTTCCTCATATTCTCTTAAAAATTCCGTATATTTCTCCTTTTCTGACGACGACAGATGAATGTTGATGCGTGTTTCTTTGACGTTCTCTGCGTTTCCCAGGTTGACGACCTCAGTCTCGTCCAAGTTAGACTTAGGTCTATTCTCAAAGTTCTCGACCTCTTTAATAATATCCTCAGGTATATCATCCTTGTCTGACTCAAAATCCGTTTGTTGCGTTGCCTCGTTGCATGTCACAGTCGTCGGTTCATCAAGATAAGTAATAGTAATGTTGTGTAAATAACGTAATGGGGAGGAAAATAGTAGCAAGTAAATATAATATTTATAAAGAAACAGGGAATTCTTTGATAAATAATAGTTTGAACATGGGAGCTCTTTCTTGCAGAAATTAAAAATGTGAAAAGGAAGAAAATCCTTTTAAATAAATAAACTGTAAATAATGCTTGTTTTGTTAGCCTTGCTACCCTGAGGCTTGACGGGCTTTGGTTGTCCTGACAGGCCAATTCTTGAGATATGATCCTTTGCTCACGACCTGTATGGAAGGGCCTTCCTCCCCTTCCTCTTCAAGAATGACACAGCAGTCCATGTCCTCATCGTCCAGAAATAAATCCCTCATTGCTACTAACGCTTCCTCTTCATCCGTACCGTAGATGATATCAACTTGTTGGAAAATTTTCTCCAAGTGAGGTATTGGCTGCTCCAATGGGTAGTAGGGGTCGCGCCATGGTGGCGACCAGTTCTTGAACTCCTTCCAAGTGTACTCGTACCCCATACCAAAAGTGGTACCATGCTTCTTGAGTGTTATTGGCTTCGTTATTCCCTGAAGATTCTTACCGAGCCCTTTACCTGGCTCGTACCCTTCCCAGTTCAAGATGCTTTAAATCTTACTGTCCCACCTCTTGTCCTTATCAATGGCGTTAACTCGTTCAATGTTGTGGTAGATCTCTCCACCCAACTTCCTTCTTCCATCGATGAACGAAAAGGTTTGGCGACCGTAGATATGGTTGCTACCGTCGCCATGAATGATTACCTCTTGGTGATTCCATTCGAACTTCACAGCTTGATGTAGGGTTGATGCCACGGCTCCAGCAGCGTGGATCCAAGGTCGTCCTAACAGTAAGTTGTAGGGTGCATGCACATCTATCACTTGGAAATCTACATCGAACCAAGTTGGTCCCATCTGTAAGCACAAGGTGATTTCTCCCATGGTGGACCTCTGCGAACCATCGAAGGCCTTTACGTTGATCTCTCCTTCCTTTATCTCATGTAGACTTTTGCCCAATTTCTTGAGCATGACCAGCGGATAGATGTTGAGGCTGGAACCCCCATCAATTATGATCCTTGTGATGAAATGATCCTCACATTGTACCGTGATGTGTAGTGCTCTGTTATGCCCTAACCCCTCGAGTGGTAGCTCTTCTTCATGGAAAGTGATCTTGTGGCTTTCCAGTACCTGGCCCACCATGTTGGCCATCTCCCCGCTGGTGATATTGTCCGGTTCGTATGCTTCACTCAGCACCTTTAACAAGGCACTCCTATGTGTTTCAGAGTTCTGTAATAGGGAGAGAATGGATATCTGAGCGGGTGTCTTGTTCAACTGGTCGAGGATTGAATACTTCTTGGCTTGTATCTTTCTCCAATGATCGTCTGAACCTGTCTCACGGGTGGGAGGACGGTTGGCGTCCTGCTTGCTAGACTTGACCAAATGTTCAGGGGTATAAACTCTGCCAGTTCTTGTCATCCCCTGTGCGGCAATGGCTTCCTCAGACTTGCCTCTACCTTTCCTCCTTGCTTTAACGGTATAACCCCATGGGATGGCGTTTGAGTAGAAGGGTGGCCTTTTTGACATTGCCACTGGAATAGGTGTGGTCATTCTTATTCCCACCGGAATATATGTTATAGGTGACCAGACTAACACTTCGAGAGGCCGTACAAACTCAACTTCGATCGGTACTGGGGCCTTTCCTTTAGCGGGTGGTCTTGTTTCAAATTCGAGTGGGATGGACATGTTTACCTCAGCATCCTCGGATGGTTGTATCTGAACCACAATCGGGTTGAGAGTAATTGCGGGCTTCTTTGGATCACCTTCTGCAATCAGCCCAATTGATCCCTCGGGATCCCAATCATCATCTACCTCAATCATATGGACACCACCTTTATGGTCGGGCAGCGGATTATTGCGAACATTAGGAGCAGGGTCCTTGGCTACAATGATCTTGTTGTCTATGAGAGCTTGTATCTTGTCCTTCAAGGAACGACATTCCTCGATGGTGTGTCCCTTCATGCCAGAATGGTAAGCACAGGATTTATTTGGGTTGACCCATTGAGAAGGGTTCTCAGGGGCGGAAGCAAGAATGGGTGTGACATAACCATCGGCTTTGAGCTTTTCATACAACTGGTCAATGGGCTTGGCTATGATGGTATACTGTTTTAGAGGGCGACGGTCGAAGTTAGGGCGGGGACTTGGGAAATTTTGGCGAGTGGGTGGTGACTGGTAGTGAGAAGGTTGAGTATTATAGGCATTGTAAACGGGAGCTGGTTGGGAATATCTGGGCGAGGTAGGCTGATATGTGGGTGAAGGTGCTTGGTAACTTGGAGATGGTTGGTATGTGAATGAAGGTGCGGGATAGACTTGGTATTTAGGAGGGGATTTGTCTTGCTGTGCTACCATCACGGCTCCTACATCCTTCTTCCTGGACACACCACCAGATTGCAGAGCTTTATTAGTAGCCTGTAAAGCTTCAAAGTTGGTGACCATACAACTTTTGACGCCCTCTTCGATTCGCTCTCCCAACTTGATGATGTCAGAGAACTTGTGACCCTCGACCATCATCAGTCGTTTATAGTATTGAGGATCCTGAGCTCGCACAAAGAACTTCTTCATTTATTCCTCTTCTAAGGCCGGTCTGACCTTGGCAGCTTCTGACCTCCAATGAGTAGCATACTCGCGAAAGGTCTCCATTGGTTTCTTCTTTAGGTTCTGGATGTAGAATACATCCGGTGCATTCTCCATGTTGAACCAGATTCTTGAAGTCCGTTGCCATGCTTACCCAATTAGACCATTTCTTTGGATCCTGGCTGATGTACCAGGACAGTGCATCTCTTTTCAAGCTCCTCATGAAGAGTTTCATGCGGATTCTTTCATCTTTTCCCACGCCTACCAATTTGTCGTAGTAGGTCCTGAGATGGACTCTTGGATAACTTAGGAGGTTTGTACCCCTCGGGCAGTTCGACATCAGGTTGTATGCAAAGATCTTCATAGTTCATCTTCTCAATCCCTTTAACTCTTTCGACGCCCTGAACTCGATTGGTCAATTTCTTGAGTTCCTCGGCCAGATTCCTGATGAGCCTATCCTTCTCGTCAGACTCAGGGGTATGCAGTATGGAACGAGCCACGGTTTCCACATAAATGGGATTATCGTAAGCTTGGAAGTAGTCTTTTGTCTGATCCTGGAGAGGTGGAGGGTTATGGTGACAGGCATTGCATTGTGCTGGCGGGACTAGGTCCTTGGGGTGATTTGGTTGTTTAGGGATGTTCTGTGGTAAAGTGGTGTTTGGAGAATTTGGGAAGGGGATGTCTGGAACATTGAGGGAAAGTGATAAGTGAGCCAAATTCTTGACTTGGTCAAGTTCTTCTTGGAACATCAGCAGTTTCTTTTCCAGTGGAGACATACCCTCGTGCAGAACCTGAATACCTCGGCCATCAATGGTCTCAACCTGTTCATCCCTGTTGTCTTTTCTAGTGCCGCTTGCATCTACCATCTTAGTTTTACCCTTGTTTTGCCCTTTGGGAGGACTGGGAAGAGGAGTAGAAGGAGGGCCCTTTGATCTTGTGCAGTAGGCGGATGATGCCGAAATGCACGAACTAACCTTTGGGGAGGGGAATAATAAATAAAGTAAAACAAAACAAAAGGTAAGGAAGTCGGTGAGGATTATAAAATACATTGCGGTAATTTAAACACGTAATGCGAAAATGTGAAACGTATCCTAAGTTGGGGAACCTCTTTGTACCCGAGGTAGGACTAGCGACAAATTAATTTGGAGAACTTGAAATTCTAAATGCCTTATTTTATTGATGATATAAATGACTCTAAATATGCGAAAAATAAAAGTCACTAATGGCCAATGGCCTTATTACATCAAAGGAGACAAAATAAAAGACACCCCTATCTACTTGGCCCCAGAAGGACCTTCCCCAGATTCGGCATTCCTGGTCCCTTTGATCAGCTTTCCCAACTCACGAAGTCCCAGTAGCAAGTAGGTCCTGGCTAGATATCCTCCTTCGGCTCCTTCAGCCTTTTTGCAGTCATCGATCCTCTTGATGAACTTTTCCTCTAGCTCTACTATACCTCGCTCCAATCACCCTAACCTCTTGTTGGAGCTAATAGCCATATCATTCCATTCCTCGATTAGCTTTCTGCTGGACTCGTGTATCCGGTGATGATTATCTTCAACTTCACGGAGCCTCTTGTGTAGACTGTTGAATTTAATTTGCGCTTCAGCCTTCTCATCTATGACCCGGTGACCATGAGCGAATCCTGTCTCGAATCGACCCTCCATATCTTATTCTAACCAGCTTAGATAGAAAGGATTACAACCGGCATGATACCTGTCTGGCTCAATGGTGTCTTTCTCCAGTACAATCTTGCAGTGCCACAAATGCTGGGCTTGGCACTCTTGAGGGTTGTCGTCGTCTTGGAAGTCTGCTCGAAGATGTCTCATCTTCTCAACCCTAGGTATGACCTGCCTCCTTCCTGGTTGCCTCATAACTCGGAGAGGTACGTAAGGGTACGTTCCCCTCAGACCAATCAATATAAAAAATGAAGCGTCTTGGGATCGGATGATAAATTCGTCCGTTGGGAACCATTCAAACATCCACTGAATCTGGTCCTCGGTCAAATTTCCCAGTAACTCAACCCATCCCTCGGCATTTTCCGGCTGAGCGAACATGTCTGGAATAGAGTTCATTCGCTTTGGGTGGTGGAAAGTGATATGGTCATCCCAGATTCTTTGATGGATGTCTTGTCGGTAGTCACCCCTTTGCAGGTGTTCTGTGAGCCAAAGTTGAAGCAGTAATTTGCAACCTTCGAAGTGTTTTGCTCCCCGTTGACACTTTTCTAAGGCTCAGTATATGTCTGCAATGATCATAGGCACAATGCTGAAGTCCTGTCCGTTAATCCCTTCCATTAAAGTCTTAGTGACCATGACCAACCTAGTGTGGATCCTTTCCTTCTTTGTCGGGAACACCATTAAACCCAGAAAACAGACCATGAAAGCAAATGCTCGGCGATGGATGTGCCCTAGATAAGTGAGGGCGAATTCATCCTGATAAGTGTGGTATGATTTGCTATGACCGAACCTTTCGTACAAGTAATCAAAAGGGATGTACGAATCCTTCAAACATACCAAGTCCGGATTTTTCTTTAGTCCCAACATTTTGAGAAAACCCCGGCCTGTGCGATTCTCAGGCATTAGCAACCCTGGAGATTCCCAATCCAAGCCGGCCAAACCTCCTATTTCTTCCAGCAACAGCGTCATTTCATTGTTTCCCAAGCGGAATACTGACCGATCGCAATCCCAGAATAGGGTAGCAGCCTCTATCATCATTTTGTTAGGCTGAATATCCAAAAGAGAGGGCAGGTTTCCAGAGTGTTTCCTGACGAGTGCTTTGTCACTGGAGTGAAAATCCTCCCACCAGTTTAACAATTTGGGGTGAATATTGGCGACCATACCGAATCTGGGGATTTCGTGCCTCATTTCTGCAAAACAAGAAGGGTTAGACCCTTACCCCCACCGGACTCGACTATTTAACATCAATAATTAGCAAAGATCATTTAGTTCCCCAAATAAATGCACAGAACGTGAAGGTGTCTGTTTGGGTTCCAGGGAAACCCAATGGAATTTGGACAAGGCTATCTTAAAGTCTATTGTGTGGACAACACATTAGCCTGGCTAGGTTTGAGCATGATGCATGCAACATTACAATAGAGTAAGGTTTCTATGGGGTTTTAGACCGGTACCCTTGAGCGGACAACTTAAGGGGGAAGGCACGGAACTGTCGACTGCACCGCTGATCGACTAGTTTTATCACAAATACGCCTTTCCGAATTTAGGGGGTAGTAATATTTGGAATAGCGCAATCACTCATTGTAAGCGTTGTTATAGGATTTTGTTTGGCACGAGTGGAATATGAATGCGGAGCATGATATGCAATAAATATCATTTAAACAAATAGGCATGTATTTTCACGTTGAGGAAAGCGATAAAGAAAGGAAATACAACAGTTACAATGGAAAGCGGTTACAAAGAAAACATGAAGATATGTTAGTTTTGTTCAGGTGAAATAAATACTGACGAAAATTAAACAATTAACAGCATATAACCGGGAATAGGAAAAGGTGTAAGCATTTAAATGAAAATTAAAGGTCCAAATTCACTAAGCAAATTGTAATGGTATAAGCCTAGGGAAGATCCCCAGCAGAGTCTCCATGCTGTCGCGCCCCCTTTTCCTCGCACGGGTTAGGTACGGAGAGATCGGGTTTATGACATTTTGGACAACTCCTTAAAGGAAAGGTTTAAGGAAGAGTCGCCATCTAACGATTTTTATGGTGCGTTAGGACACCTAGAGTAATTAACTCATGAACTAGTTTGCATTACCAGAGATTGCGTAAGGGCTTGAAGTTATCCCAAGGGGAAGGTGTAAGCCACCCCTCAAGATCAACAATTGTGGGTCCCATCCAAGAAGTTTTGTGAAATTGGACGGTGAACAAGTAGCAAGTAAGGTTCATATAAGAGGGGATTTCAAATAAAGGCTAAAATTGTCAAAAGAATTTTAAGAAATAGTAAAGTAAAATCATTTGAATGAAAATGTCCTAGGTTTTAAGTCAATACGAATCACATCAATGTAATACCCGGTATGTCACGCCTCAAAGAGGGGCTACGCGTAGTATTAGTGCACCGGTCATCATATCCATATTCTACCCTTCCCATCCCGTTAAGGTATTTAAAACGCATGTGTGTTGGTCACGAAAGCTTAATGCGTGCTACTACCCGTCCCATCCTACAAGTCCTGGAGGGTATTTAGGACTACTATTCCTACGAGGTAAGTATTAGGCTGAACCCCTAGGTTTAAAGGATAAAATGCTAAGCGACATACATGACAAATAGGACTACATGTAAGGGAACACAAACATACAAATAATAGGCTCACAGACCCCTCCACAAGTAAACACGTAAGTAGCACGTCTCAAACACAGCTAAAGTCTTAAAGACAGGATTTAAAACAGAGGTTTTGAGTAAATAAAAAAGTAAGTTCCGACAGTTTTAGTAAAAGGATATGTTTCGAAAACTTAGTAGTGAAAGCAGAAGGTTCAGTTAAGACTGAGTAATTCAAAAAGAGTGATTGATTTTTCAAAAATGCAGTAGTTTAGAGACAGCAATAAGAATTAAGAGTGCGTAGCAGTTTAAAATTTTCATAAAGAGAAGAATAACTTTTAGAAAATCAGTAATCGGAAGTAAAGCAAGATTTTAAATAAAGCAGAGTGATTTCGAACAGGAATGACTTATTTCGCAATCCAGTATTTCAAAACAGGGCAAGACCAGTAGTTTAAAGGAGTTTATTAAGAAAAGGAAAGTGAGTAAATTGTTTCGAGAAAACAGTAGTTCAAAATATAGAGCAAAGATTCAAAAATAGGATGATGCTTGAACAAAGTAAGTTGACCTTGAAATCTAGTAATTTGAAATAAAACAGGAGTCAGGTAAACCTCAGTAAAGGAGGAATGATTACAAGATCCTGTGATTTTGAAAACGTAGCAGGAGTTTTAGAGAAAAGTGGAGTGAACTCCAAAAGAAATAAAGCAAGAGTCAAAGGAAGCAAAGTTCAAAATCTTCAAAGAGGCTGATTGGTTCTAATACCAGCAAGCAAAACACAATAGGTTGGTTTTAATACGTATTAGGCATAAAGTTTGCACAGGCGTCGTATACGTTGCCTACTTAAAAGAGGTGAGCATACATGTTTAATCCTGATTATAAGAGGGATACATTTGCAGAAAACATATTTCAAACAGTTAACCACATTTTTAACGAGATTATTAATTTAACATACTGATTAGGTGTTCAATGACTGCAATTCAAAAAGATAGGAAGTCCTAAATAACAGGATATCTAATGCACATAGGAATACCTAAAAGACATGATTTCTAGATGCTATGATTATGAAAATGCAGTAATACCTTATAAAAGTTTTTATTACTTGTTATAATTATTGACTGTGATCATGGCTTGCAAAATGAGTAAAGTAGACATGCTGAAAATGAAAGGGACCTAAACATGATCTCTAATGCGTGATATGCATGCCCTAGACAAGTTATCTATTGCACACGTAAGTAATTAAAACCCTATAAGCATATTTTCTACCCATTACTAGACTAAGAATGCATAGCTCCCCCATATTCACTATCCAACCCCAATATCTATTTACAAGTTATTACAGGCCAAACAAATGAATTACAGTAATGAAAAGGAAAAATAAGAAGCTACTTCTATAGGGAGCTTTCAGTCAGGACCATTCTTCCAACCTCACTCCTTTCGAGTTTCACAACCTTAATATGGTCTGGGTGCGGCAAAGCTCCCTGGGGCCCTCATTGGGTCCCTAGCCAATACCAGCACCCAAACAAATTGCCAAAAGTTGAACAAGTGCAGTGTGGAATTACCAGCCTCAGTGCATCAAAGTTCAGAGGGAACTCATGGGTCCCCTAAGTAATGCTTTCACTGAGGGGGGTAGAACCTATGTTTTCTAGGAGTAGTGTGAAGTGCTAGAAGGAGAGAAAAGAGAAATAGAGTTTTGAAAATACAGAATTCAGTTGAGAGACTGAAGGGTTACTTTTGGAAATAGCTTTTGAAAATAAACAGAGGTACCAGACCAATCACACAAATTCAGCAATACATAATTTCAAACAAGGACAATGGGAATAGGGGACAAATAAACCACATGATAAGCAGAAAGTTGTACATAGATTTAATAAACTTGTTCAGACATGGTTGCACAAATCAGAGAGGTTCAGGGGATCAGGGGAGAGCATGATTCACATGACACTAAACGGTAATGGAAAATAGCCCAACAGATGCATACAGGAATAGGCGAGGCATATAACAAGTACTGATTCAATCATAAACATGCAAGTCCCAAAGAAATAGCATGATAAGTAAAAATCAAACAGAAAATTAATTACATATTTGAACAGTAGAAACACAAGTAGAACACAATTAGGATTATGATAAACTGAAATAGTAGTAAACACATTCGTTTGAAACTTGAAAATTAATTAGAACATACCAGTGAGAAAAGAGCAAAGCAGTATGCAAAGAGCACGGTGAGAGCACAATGTTAGTCTTGGCTTACAGCCGGCTAACAGTAGACAAGAATAGAGGAGGGCAGTAATAGAGCAAAGAGCTTTGTAAGAGAGAAAAAGTTCTAGCACAAGAGATGAGCTTAGAATAGTATTCTTGTTCGTCCTTGTTTAATGAAAGAGAAGCAGTATTTATAGTTGAAACCTTTGTAGAAAATAAGGCAAGAGTCATAATTAAACAGTAATTATGGAATTATGCACCAGTCATGATCAAGTCAGTGAAACCAATCCCTTTAATTAAGGGATTACCTTAATCGGTAATATAGAAACAATATAAGACTGAATATAGTATATAAGGAAGTCACATAGGTACAGAACATGTAATAGAGGCTAGGTATCAATTAGTATTAAACCAACATGGATACTCCCTTAATTGAAGGAGTTAAATTCAAACAGCAGTAGGCACATAGTAAACAAGGAAAGGTACCATATATGACTGGAATATATCACACAAGGAAACAATTTCAGCATAATAAGTATAGAATAAGTAATTAGTCTAAATACACAGAGTCTAATTAAGGAAATAACAGTAAGGATCCCTTAATAATGCAGTAAACCACGTAATAAGGTAACATAAATGATTTAAAGTTGTGAAACAAGGAAAGTAGCCGAAAATCAGTGTAGGAATATCAACACAATAAATCAAGGATTCAAGAATCGGAATAATACTAATTCAAAGGGAAATAATATAAACTTCCAAGAAGACACATAAACAGGGTATAAACATAAGTAGCCAAATCAGGAACCCTAATAAGGTATTATTAGGTTGAAAATCATAGAATACTTTAATTAATCGAAGCATATTCATGAGAACCTAACAGACAGACAAATCGAATGAACAAACAGTAAAGATGAACTCAGAATACAAGATTAAAGCCAAACATTAGGGTTTTTTAACGTAACTAGTTAGGTTAAGGGAGAAATTAATAAAGAAGTCATTTAAACAAGAATCATATAACAACACTAAAAAATCGGAGAAAATCATTCTGAAAAAAAGTTTCAGAAACCCTAAGTGAAAAACTTGTTTAAAAATGAGAAACCTTTAAGAAAAAATGTAATAATACTCGCAATGAAACCGGATCTAGTGTAGATCAAAGAAAATCAGAAGGTTCGAAAAGTTAGGGTTTCAGAGATATCGGAGGAAGTAGAAGAACCTGCTGTGAAACTCAGGGATAGTGGTAGTTATGGCATAATCGCGTCAAAACCCCACCGGAGAAGGCCGGAAAACCACCCAAGCAGGAACCCCAGTAGTTGTTGGGCATGGTAAAGACCACTGAAGGTCTCAAAGATGAAGTAGACCGGAGAAAGAGGCGTCATGGCGGCTGGTGGTCGAGAGGGGAGAGGCTTAAGGTGGCCGGAGACAAGCTGAGGGCCATCGGAGAAGAAGACGAACCAAAAGGTTCTAGAGAGAAGGAGGAGAGGAAAAGAC
>ML286173.1:0-12368 GCA_005239495.1 Nicotiana undulata
GGCCTAGCGAGTTCAACGTTAGGCGCAGTCACGACCTAAAGGGTGGGAATTTGGGTCGTGACATAAAGGATGCTAGAGATAGTAAAAAAAGTGTTAGATTATATATATAGAAACCATTCATAAACAAATCACTCTATGAAAGTATTATCTCAATACAGAATTTTTTTTTAACAAAAAATAAATAAATTCAAACTAACTACATTATGATCTTAAAAAACTTCAACAATTACACATCAAATTCTGTTATCCTGAACACACTAACAATTCTTTTGAAATATTCGGTTAACTACATGAAATTTTATTTCTTTTTGGGTGCATTCTTGCAAGATCTTTTGTTATGCCCTTCACCTCCACAGTTGCCACATGACACCTTGTACTTCTTTGAATTTATTTCATCATATGTTTTGTATCTTTATTTTTGAGGTCTTCCTGGCTGCCTTTTCCCTCCTGTAGGTGGATTTACTACTTCATCAGATATATCTTGTGGCACATTCTATTTTCTTTCATCAGGCAGGGGATTTACTGGTATTTCATAAGTACGCAATAGGCTTTCCCTTGTGTAAAATAGCGAGCAATAGTTTTCATAAGACTCATTCTTGTGCCTTAAAGCAGCCAAAGCATGCGCACAAGGAAGTTCATCAAGCTGGAATTGGCCACAGCTACACCTCTTATTTTCAAGACACACAATGTACCGCTTCACACCATCTATCACAATATGGATATGATCTGTTGAAGCCCTCACCTACAATTACACTACAAACAGAAAATAAAATATTTACAATCAGAATACAAATTATCTACAAATTATCTATAAAATATGATCTGGGAACACTGAATGTTAATATATTATTTTTATGCACCATATAAAAAAATCTTACCCTAAGCTTCTGCGATAATGTTCTGTTGTTCTCCAATTCTTTGTTGAATTTTGACCCAAGGTATGTGAAAGTACCCTTTGCTTTCAATAACTTTTTATTAGTCCAACTTTCAAGAAGAGTCCTCATATACTCTAATAGTTCTACTATCAACAACTCTCTTGCATCTTTTGTTACAACATTCAACGACTCTGCAATTTTTGATGTCATAGTCCAAGTTCTGTTCACCGTTGCATGTACTCTTCACCATCTATGATAGCCAATATCATATAAGTATGATTTAACACACGGGTCTATCTCTTCAATATTCGACATCCTTTCATTAAATTCATCAAGAATGTATGATCGTGCTGTGGCAAAGTACAATTCGCTTAACTTTAGATTACCTTTCTTGAACTTTGCCCTTATATTTGTCCAAATATGCCACATGCAAGAGTAATGTGGCATGCCGGGATAGACAATGGATGTTGCCTTCATGATACTCTCATTCCGATCTGAAACAACACACATATTTGGTCTTTCACCATATGCATGTTTGAATTGCTCAAAAAACCACTTCCACGATGTGTCTTTTTCTGAATGAACAACAACATATGACAATGGTAATATTGTACCTACATTATGTGTCAAAAGATAATTAACTGGCATCTTTGAAAATACATATAAAGACAAATACATACAAACTAAAATATATCTAAAAAATATCTACAAATTAGAAAACATAATATAAACAGTCTACAAAATATCTACAATTTTACCTACTGCATCCATAGTACTAGATGTCATCATTATTCCCCTGTATGCTGACTTTAAGAAAGTCCCATCAACTACTACTACTGGCCTACAATGTTCCCAACCACTGATTGACGTACAAATAGCAACAAATGCATATAAGAAGCATTCATCTGCTGTCTTCTTCAATTTAACTACAGATCCCGTATAAGTCTTCTCAAAGAATATAAAAATAACTTGGTAATTTGCTGTAGGAGTTATCAGGATGACCTCTCAAAAACGGTAACGCCTTTTCCTTTGCTCTCCAGGCTTGTATGTAGGATAGGTTCACGCCGTGTTCAGACACATGTCAGTTTGTATGTCCTTTGGTGTGTAAACTGTCTTGGGATCAGAATATTTTGGAACAACCATGCTACCAACTACCATGGCAGTAGGTTTGCGTTGTATGAATGTATTGTCCATTAAAGAGCATGTGTGCTGGCTTTTGAAATTTCTGACCTTGAACATTGCAGAATCATTACTGCTAGTTGCCTTGAAGTTCCATGTGCAGTTTTCGCCAACACATATAAGCCAGTAGCTACAAAATATATACAATTTAAACACTGGTTATCAATGTAGATGTGAAAAAGGACTGTTTTAGCATATAGCAACACATTATACAATTTATATACAACATGCCTACAATTCATCTACAATATTGATAAACACATATCACAAGGAAAAACTAAAGAAGCAAAAAGTTACAAATAAACTACAAAAATAAAAATATAATGATCTTTGACCATTCATATGTTCATACCTTCTATGACTAGATCTTTTAACCCTGAATTGGAACTTGTGCATGGCAAAATAGTTCTTCATTGCAGTTGCAATTGTTTGCTTGTCTTGGTATACTTGTCCTTATTCAATAACATTGGTGTACTTTATGTTATTATTATACTTTCATATTCCTCTATAAAGGGAGATGTTGTCATATCAAGTAACTTTAGTGTTCCAGGTGAACCTGCATGAAAATAAAAATAAATACTGTAATAAACATTTTGTACAAATTTTGTAGATAATTGTAGTTGAATTGAAATTATGTATTCCATATTATTTTTCAAATAGTATGAAGTTTAATTGTAGAATAAATGTAGAAATTTTGTAGATACTGTTAAAATCAATACTGATATATATATGTACACTGATATGTAGTTTATTTGTAGATAATTGTAGATAATTTGTAGATATTAATATACAACCAGAATTTGATAGAATTTGTAACAGAACAAACCTGCAACTGTGTTCTCATTGGTGATACTCAATTCCATATTGAAATCGCAAACAGTTATACATAGCATATATGATTCTAAGTTTTTTTTTGTCTCCATATATACACGAACACCCATATCGTTCCTAATTTCCATTGGAGGACAATGCTCGTTGACAATGTATTTGATTTCTATAATTATTTTGGAAGTATCAATCATTAATTGCCCTGCTATTGTAGAAATCAATATACTATAACTCGCATCCTCATCGACTACAATGCCATCGGCCTGAAATTCTCTAAATCTCCCATAGCTATCCCAATTCCCATTCAATTGTAGCATAATTGGAATTTTGGACATGATTGCGTTTGTTGTAGAAGAACTGTAGAAGATTTAGTCGTTTTTTGATTTGTGGAATAAGAAAAAATGTCGAAACACAGTGTTTCGCCAGAACAGAGTCGCTAAAATTTGATTCGAAACTGATGATAATTATTAATGCATGATTTCTGTTTCAAAATAGCTGGAAGAATATTTACTTCCCCAATTTTAGCGCGCCTAAATAAGGAAGCCTACAGCTACAATGACTCCTTATTTGATGAATTGTCTATTTTTTGTAGAAAAACTATTAGCATGCCGGATAATTCTCAAACTATGAACATATTTGGTAATATAGTTTCCTATTGGTATAGGAACGAAAATTTTCCTGGTCTTAAGGCACCATTTTCATGGCCTAAATACATCATTCCATGGACTAAGGATCCAACTTTGCGCTTCATTATTCAAAGGATCATCCGAAAACATCATCTTCATAGCCTGAAGACACCATTTCATGGCCTGCAAATTCTTAGTTATGCGCCTCATGGCCCAAGACGTCATAGCCCAAGGACATCATCCTCATAGTCTGAATGCACCTCTTATGGTCCAAAGGGAATTGCATCATATTTAAATATTTGTGATTTTATCATCATGATACTGACTCGCTTATTTTGTTATTATTAGTGTTCATAGAGGCTTATGTTTTGCAGGTAAGATATGAAGGCAATCGTCCTGTTAAACTGAATCAATCCTCGCTTGGTTTTCTCTTTAGCACTACACCTTTTATCTTTTTAAATATTGTTCTTTAGCCGTCCTCATTCCATATTTAAATATCTATTTCACCCATGGATTCCGTTCTCATATATATACCCCTATGTAACGTCTCCCAATCCTAACATTCTTTCTATTCAAGGCCTCTATTTATATACCCTTTTTTGAAGTTATAACCACACATAAATTGCTTCGAGTATATCATTCGTCTTCGGACAGAATTACACGTGGCATGATTCTCGTAAAACCAAAGCCATGTAGGTAACCCAGAGACCAGGGTTCGGCCATAATATTTTAAGCATCTTGTTCCCCTTTTGTTGTTAAGATAAAATTAATTACCATTTAACTTATTTACCAAATAATTCTTTTACTATTTTGCATGATGCATGGTATATTTTCTCAAGTCTATTATGTTTTGACTGTCACAATAGACTATATATTCGTTTTAATGCAGACCAAGTTCTTAAAGAAACCGTTTCGGCTATACCATCTCATTGCCAGCTTTAATAACATCAATATACTCCGCTTCAATTGTAAAAAGTGTGACATACTTTTTTCGCTTCGACTGCCATGATAATGCTCTCTTGAAAATGAATAGGTATCCAGTAGTAGATTTATGATGATCAAGATCACATATCATATTAGCATCCGTGTAAACAAGCCCTTCAGGTCTCATATTTTGGCCGAGTTTACCTTACCTCCGTCCCTATGTTAGGTGGTCGTAACTCCAAAACACAAACTGTCTTCGGAGGTACCTGGAAGGTACCTGAGTATCCACTTCACTGCTTCCCGTTGTTCTTTTCCAGGATTTCAAGGAACTTTCTAACAACACCAACTACATGAACAATTTTTGGTTTGGTGCATACTATTACATATATCAAGATTTCAACTGCTAAAGAATAAGGAACTCTGGTCATGCTCTCTTTATCATCCTTTGTTATAGAACACATCTTCTTGTTACACTTCAAAATGACCAACCAGAGGTATGTTGACTGACTTAGCACTCTTCATGTTGAAGCGTTCCAGTGTATGTTCAATGTACTTCTCATGAAATAGCCACAACTTTCTGCATGTTCACTCTCGAACATATTCATACCTAAAATTTGTTGTGTTGGGATCAAGGCTTTCATATCAAATGACTTGGACAAATCTCCCTTTAACTGTACAATCAGCTCATTGTCTTTTCTTATGATTGGCATGTCATTTATGTACAATAATAAAATAATAAAGTTATTGTCAGAAAATCTTTTGAACGATACACAAGGATCTAAAAAGATCTTTGTGTATGCTTGACTTTTCATGAATGAGTCAAACTACATGTATTACCGCCTTATTGCATACTTCAACCCATATAGATTTATTCAATTTGCACACCATGTGTTTTTTTTCCAGCAACTTCAAATCCTTCTAGTTGCTCCATAAATATCTCATCTTCCAAAACTTCGTGGTGAAACATAATTTTCACATTCAATTGCTCCACTTCAAGATCTAGGCTAGTCGCTAAACTTAATAAAAGTTATTTTAAAAACAAGTGAGAAAAGTTCGTCAAAATCAATACCTTTTTTTTTGTTCGAAGCCTTTTACCATCAATCAAGCTTTATATCCGACCGACTTACTATTTCCATCTTTCTTGAGTTTAAAAACCCATTTGCATTCGTATGTGCTATTTTTCTATAGAGATTTCATTCCTTCTTGCATGGCTTTTATAATATTCTGGATGAGATAGCTCCTCCTTAAGACTTTCTGGCTTCCCCTCATCAGGATGAGGACATATTCTGTTGAAGGATATTTACATGACACTACCCTTGGCCTTTGTGACATTTTTAGAGGTTGAGGTTGTCCTTCTTCCTAAGTAGGGTACTCCACTTGCTCGAAAGTCATCATCAAGTTTCTCCCCTTGCTAAACAACCTCAATAAGTTATTTTCCCTGCTCGGCAACTTCGTCGATAATACTTTCTACACCGGTGAGATGGTTAGAAGTAAATGGAACGGTAACAAGGTTAGGAATTATACTATTCTTTTTCTTGGCCGTTTTTGTCTGATCATCAACATTTCCTACTTCTTCTCGAAAGATTACATCTCTTCTTCTGATGACTTTTTCTTTGTAGGATCTCACAAGCTGTACCCAAACTCTTCATATCCATATTCAATGAATATGCAAGAAATTTATCATCCAATTTTGTTCTCTACTCCTTCGGTTTATAAAAGCTTTGCAACCGATTACCTTCATATGCGAGTAGGACGCCTATTTGTTGGTCAAAACTCTCTTTGGGATATCAAACACCAATGAAACTGATGGACTTTGATTGATCAAGTAAGAGGCTGTGTCACGACCCATTTCCCACTATAGGTCGTGATGCCCTCGAACATCGCTGTTAGGCAAGCCAACGGTGAACCAATCCATTTAATTATTTATTTTATTACTTTTTAAGTCATAAATTTTATTTAATAAATAAAACAAGTACAAAAAGGCCATGGTGATTTAAAGCATAAAATTAAACACAAGAGCGAAATGGTGATATTAACAGACAAAAATCATAAATATCTAATAGAAATTCTCAAAAGCCCAGTGTCACAAGTGCACGAGCAATCTAGTAGAATATACAAACCACTATGACTACTGTCTGAAATAATATAAAGGAGGAATAATAAATGCAACAGGAAGGAGATTCCAGCTGCTGCAGATTGGAGCAAGGGGGAGCATCTCACCACTAGCCCTCCAGGTAATATAGATGTGCGGCCGAACGAGTACCATATGTACCTTCCTCAGTACTTGCACTATTTGTGCAGAAGTGTAGCATGAGTACGTAAAAGACGTATACCCAGTAAGTATTTAGTCTAACCTCGAAGAAGTAGTGACGAGTGGTCGACATCGACACTCATTAATGGTCATAAATAAAGTGCAAGAATTATAAATAGGTATGAAATACAACAGTAACAATGGAATGAGAAACAATAAATAAAAGATTCCTTAATGAAATATCAATTTTAAAATCAAAATTATCACATGCCAACTTGAACATACAAGTAATTCTCAATTCTCAAGTCATGAAAGAAATATCAAGTGTAACCGGACTCCTAGCGATATTAGGCACGGGTTATGTAGAGGTCGTACGGTCCGATCCAGAATAATCGTGCACTCTGCCAAGAGTCAACCGGTGCGAACCAAAGATGCATCTCATATATATATATTGCTGAGGTGTCGGCCCGATCCACATGAATAGAGGAACTCTACAAGCTAAGGTCAACGACTACAACACAAGAATAGTACTCAAAGAAGGCATAATCTCCACCAGTAATCAAGTATTCCGCCAAAACTCAAGATACTGAAGCTCAGTCGCACAGAATTCCAAATTAAATTTCAAGTATAAATTCAAGTAATTAAACTAACAAGTTGGGCTCAAATAGTACAAGTATGGCATGGTAAAGTTCTAAGTCTACCCGTACATAAGAATGATTTTAGCTACCTATGGACTCTCATCACTTGGTACGTACGTAGCACCCACAATTAATAACAATTAACCATTTAAATACCTATAGAGAAAATTCCCTTTTACAAGGTTAGACAAGAGACTTACCTCGTTTTCAAGTCCTTTTCCCGCTCCTCAAACCACACTAATATCCTCAAAATAACGCAAAACAACCCGAAACTAGTCAAAAGTTGTAAGAACTAATCAATACATGCTCAAAAGTTCATAATTCATCTATAAGAGTAATCACCCAACCCAATTTAGAAAATTCCTAAAAGTCACCCCCGGGCCCACGTGCCTGGATTCTGGAATTTTGTATAGATAAATATTACTCATAACCTTACGAACTCAAATATATAATTTATACTCAATTCCGTAATCAATTTCGTGGTCTAATTCCATTTTTATCAAAATCTAGGTTATTCAACATAATCCCATGATTTCTATAATTTATATGTTAAATTCAACCCATATTCTATGTATTAAACTCACATTAGGTATGAATCACTTACCTTAAAATTATAGATGAATAATCCCCCTCCAAGAGCTCCAAAATCGGCCAAGAGAAGTGGAAACTAAATAAAATAGGCTAAGTCCCATTTTTAAACTAGTCAATGCCCAGGCATTCCTTCTTCGCGATCTCAAAACAAGCCTCGCGATTGCGAAGGCAAAAGGTTACCGCGCCTAAAATATCTCTTTGCGAACACGTCCTTTAACTCACGATCGTGATGGCTAACCCAGTCTTACCTTCGCAAACACGTTCTAGCCTTCGCGAACGCAAAAGTAAGACCAAGTGACCTCCCTGACCCAGTTCTTCTTTGCAAACGCGGAGGCCACTTGTCCCAAGCCATATCGAAAGCAACTAGGTCTTCACGAATGCGAATCAAAAAATGTCCCAGTCCCCAATTCCTTCTACGCGAACGCGAGACATCTTCCACGTTTGCGAAGAAGTAAACTAGTAGCAGATTATTCTAAAATTTTGACTTAACTCTGGGTGGTCCGAGACACACCCGAACCACTCAGGACCTCGTCCAAACGCACTAATAAGTCCATTAACACAATATGGACCTTGTCAAAGACTCGTAACACATAAAAGAACATCAAAACTAAGAATCTCATCGTAAAACCAAATTAATCAACTTATGAACTGCAAACTTCTTCAACTAGCTCCGAACGCGACGAATTATATTTAGACAACTCAGAATGATGCCAAATTTTAAACACAAGTAATAACTCACCATACAAACCTATTACCAGTCTCAGAATCCCAAACAGATGTCGATAACACCAAATTCTATTCAAACCATATTTAAGAAACTCTAAAACCTTCAAGGCGCCAACTTTCAATATTAAGCGCCGAAACGCTCCTGGATTATCCGAAACTCGATCCGAATACACACCCAAGTTCGAAATCATCATACGAACCTATTAGAACCATCAAATCCAAGTTCTAAAGTCGTTTACTCAAAATATTAACTCAAGTAAATCTTGGCCATCTTAGGCTACTATTAAGGAACTAAGTTTTCCAATTTTAACCCGAACCCTTCCAAAATCAAACCACCCATCCCTGCAAGTCATAAAACAGTAAAAGCACATACTAGGAGTCTTAAATAGGGGATCGGAGATAAAGAAATCAAGTTGGCTAGTCGGATCGTTACATTCTCCACCTCTTAAATATATGTTCGTCCTTGAACGAGTATAGAATCATACCTAGAGTGCTGAATAAGTGTGGATATCTGTTCCGCATGTCCTCCACGGCCTCCCAAGTCACCTACTCAACTGGTTGGACCCTCCACTAGACCTTTACTACTAAAATCTTCTTATGTCTCAACTGGTGGACCTGCCTGGCCACAATGGCAACTAGATCTTCCTTATAACCCAAGCTCTCATCTAGTTGACTTATGTTGTAATCTAACACATGTGAACTATCAACATAGTACTTCTGAAGCATAGACACATAGAAAATCGGACGAAATCCCGATAAACTGGTAGGCAAAGAAAGCTTGTAAGAAACCTCTCCAATACGCTCAAACACCTTAAATGGACCGGTGAACCTCGGCCTCAGCTTTCCCTTATTTCCGAACCTCATGATACGCTTCATCGGTGAGGCTTTCAAGAGAACTTTATCGATCACCATAAATGATAAACCACGTGCTTTCTGATCTGCATAACTCTTTTGTATGGAATGAGCTGTACGAAGTCTCTCTTGAATCAACGTTACCTTACCCAAGACATCCTTTACCCAACCAGTACCATATAAATTGGCCTTGCCAGAATCAAACCAACCGATGGGGGAACGACATCACCGACCATACAAAGCCTCAGATGGATCCATCTCGATGCTGGACTGATAGTTGTTGTTATAAGCAAAGTCGGCCAAAGTTAAGAATAGATCCCACTACCCCCCGAAGTCAATCACACATGCTCTGAGCATATCCTCCAGAATCTAAACTGTCCACTCTGACTGCCCGTCATTCTGTGGATGAAAAATTCTGCGAAGCTTTACACGGGGTACCCAACTCACTCTACATTGCCCTTCAGATATGTGAAGTGAACTGAGGGCCTCTATCTGAAATGATGGAAATAGGCACATCATGCACCCGGACAATCTCCTAAATATAAATCTAGGCCAATCTCTCTGAATAGTACGTAGTCACAACTGGAATAAAGTGCGCCGACTTGGTCATCCGGTCGACAATGACCCAAACGACATCAAACTTCTTCAATGTCCGCGGCAACCCAATTATGAAGTTCATAGTGATGCGCTCCCACTTCCTACGGTATAACCATCTGCTAACGTAGGCCACCTAGATTCTGGTGCTCATACTTAACCTGTTGGAAATTTAGAATTTCGCCACATACTTTACTATGTCCTTCTTTATCAGCTGCAACTAGTAATGCTACCTCAGGTCACGATACATCTTCGTAGCACCTGGATGAATAGAACACCGTGAACTGTGTGCCTCCTCTAGAATAGTCTCCTCTCAGGCCATCAATATTAGTAACACATATGTGACCCTGAAGCCGCAGAACACCATCATCACTGCTAGTAACCTCTTTGGAACCACCCCATAGCACCGTCTCTAAAAGAACTAGCAAGTACGAATCATCGTACTGACGAGCCTTGATCCGCTCTAATAAAGAAACTGAACCACAACATATGCCAAAACTCGACTGGGCTTTGAAATATCCAAATTGACAATTGTGTTAGCTAAGGACTAAATGCCTAAAGCTAATGTCCTCTTCTCTGCTGAAATGAATTGCAAACTACCCATACTCTCAATATTTCTGCTCAAGGCATCCACAACAACATTCGCCTTGCTCGGATGATATAGGATAGTAATTTCATAATCCTTCAGTAACTCAAGCCGCCTGCGCTGCCTCAGATTAATATCCCTCTACTTAAAAAAATGGTACAATTTGTGATGATCGATGTAGACCTCACACGACACCCCATAAAGATAATTCCTCCAGATCTTGAGGGCATGAACTATCGCGCCCAACTCCAAATCATGTAAGGGGTAATTATTATTTTGGGGCTCAGTTGACGTGAAGCATAAGCAATAACTAGCCCCCGTGCATCAATACATAACCCAAGCCAATGCGTGAAGTGTCGCAATACATAATATACATCCCTGAATCAGAGGCTAACGGTAACACCGATGCTTTAGTCAATGCAGTCTTGAGCTTTTAGAAGCTCGCCTTAATATCATCGGACTATCTAAATGGAACACCCTTATGGGCCAACCTAGTCAAAGGATCTGCAATGGAAGAGAAACCCTCCACAAAATCGACGATAATAACCTGCTAGCCCCAAAAACTCCTGATCTCGATCGCGGTTGTAGAATGAGGCCAACTCTGAACTGCCTCGATCTTCCTGGGATCTACCTTAATACCCTTACCTGATACAACATGTCCCAAGAACTCCACAGAGTCTAATCAGAACTCGCACTTGGAAAACTTATTATTTAGCTTTTGTTCCCACAAGGTCATAAGCACATCTATGCGAGATCAATATGTCATCAATGAAGACAATGACAAATGAGTCAATATATGGTTTGAACATCTGATTTATCAAATCCATAAATGTTGCTACGGTATTAGTCAAGCCGAAAGACATCATTAGGAACTCATAATGCCCACGTCTAGTCTGGAAAGCAGTGATCCGAAGCTCGAATCCTCAGCTGATGATACCCTGACCTCAAGTCGATCTTAAAGAACACCCTAGAACCCTGTAACTGATCAAAAAAATCATCAATGCGCGGTAACATGTACTTTCTCATAATGGTAACTTTGTTCAGCTGGCGATAATCAATGCACATCCGTATACTCCCATCCTTCTTCATCATAAATTATACCCGTGCACTCCAAGGCGATTCACTCGGCCTGATGAACCCCTTCGCGAGTACCTACTCAAGCTATTTCTTCAACTTCTTCAGAGCCATACGGTACGGTGGGATAGAGATAGGCTGTGTGCCTGGCGCCAAATCAGTACATAAATCGATATCACGATCTGGTGGTATGCATGGTAGATTGGAAGGAAATACATCAGAGAACTCCCACACCACGGGCACTGAATCAGTCGTGGGGGTCTCCACAACAGTATCACGAACATAATCCAGATAGGTCAAACAACCCTTCTTGACACTCAACACACTCAGACACTCAGTGCTGTACAATAACCGCTGCGGTGTGCAGCCCAATCCACATATATATAGTCGATTGCGCTCACTGGGGGTGTGCAGATTCCGGAGGGGCTCCTATAGATCAAGCGCTATAATCCGCACGGAAAACTCACGTGCTCTAATATTAATATCTGGATCTGCACGGACCACTCACGCGCTGCACGGACAACTCACGTGCTATGGTATTAATATCTGAATCCGCACGACAACTCACGTGCTGCACAAAAAACTCACGTGCTATGGTATCAATATCCTCACAAACAGGCCCCC
>ML286173.1:12588-28359 GCA_005239495.1 Nicotiana undulata
CCCGCCTCACTCAGTCATCAATATTTCCAGTCTCACTCACGGGTTCACAATATCATAAAACTAGCCCGACAATAATGATATGATGTATCAATAAATAAAACTTGAGACTGAGATATTATATGAATGCATGAATATGACTGAGTATGAAATATCAATGAAATCAGTGAAATGACAGCAGTAAACGACCGCCACGGGTCCCAACAGTATCAACATAAATCCTAAACATGATATCTATCATGATTGACAACTCATTAACTTTATCGCATGGTGAAAACACGGATATTAACAAAATAGGACTACTATACAGTGCCATGGAAACAATAGAGTCCCAATTCTGTGATGACCCAAAGGGTCATTTTAAGAATTTAGACTCAATTCTAGGCTTATTAGCCATAAAAGACTAATTTTAAATACCTCAATTTGTGTGCGCAGTCTGGGCGTGAAACCGGAAAGCTTTTATGTAAAAAAAATGAGAAATAGTAATTTCTAGAGTTAAAATTTGATTATAGTTGACTTTGGTCAACATTTTGAGTAAACGGACCCGAATATGTGTTCCGACGAACCCGGGAGGTCCGCAGTAAAATAGGGACTCGGGCGTATGCCCGGAAATGAATTCCGAGGTCCCAAGCCTTAAAAATCAATTTTTGAAAGAAATTGTTTTGCTGAAATATTTATGAAATAAAGAAAAGAATTAGTGTTTGAAATCATTGGTATCGGGTCCGTATTTTGGTTCCGGAGTCCGATACAAATTTGTAATGATATTTAGGCATTTCCTGTGAAATTTCGTTTGACGTGATTCGGACATCTGGTTGAAAAGTTATGAACTATAAGTGTTCTTGAGGAAAATAATGAGTTTTGAGGTTTAAATTATAGTTTTACATGTTATTTTCATGATTTGATCGCACGAGCAAGTCTGTAGGATGATTTAGATTTGCGTGCATGTTTGGTTTAGAGCCCCAAGGGATGAGGTGAGTTTCAAATAGGTTTGGGTTGTGTTGCACTTGTTCTTTCTTTTGTTTCAACGTCATTTCTTCAAGCATAAATGATATCATATTGAACAAATGAGCTCCGATTTCTATTTTGAATGAAGTATTAGATCCGTATCGTCATTACGGACCCGTAGCAAAAAGAATAATCGAAGTTGGACATCGTATGAGAATTTTATGGTCATTTTACTAAGGTTGCCAGATTTTTCAAGTTAATTACGAAATTGCCCATGACGGCGTTAAAAATCTGCACTATTTGTAAATATTAAAACCTACATATCTCCTTCATTATAAGGTCAAATTGAGTGATTCAAAAGTCTAACTTGACTAGAATTTCACAAGGAATCCATTGGATACATAAATATTGAGTTTTGGGATCGTTTGGCATGAGAAACGAGGCAGAATAGCTGGCAGAAATATATATATATAAAACATGCAGACTTCTTCTTCTTCAAATTTTCGAACCCCACAGTCCTAGGAACGAATTTATTCACCAAATATTATCTCCAAGTCATAGGTAATCAATTCTAAACTTTACTCTTTCAATTACCCATTGTTTTATCACTTTTAAATCAAAATTTAAGAATTTTCACGGTAAACATTGAGGGTTTGGGTATTAGGAAATTTTGTAAAAATCGAATCTTTACCTCAAATTGAGGTAGGATTTCGAAACTAATTGTATAATTGGGTTCGTGGGTGAATGGGTAAACGTAATTTGGTCTGAACCCCGAGTTTAGACCAAGCAGGCTCGGAGTCGGGTTTTCACTTCCTTTTTTTGAGAAAACTTAGGAAGAATTATAATTTTCAATAAAGTTAGTTCCTTTATCCTTAATTAATGATATTGAGTTAATTATGATTAGATTCTAGCAAATTAGAACAAAATTCTAAAGGAAAAGCTGTAATTGAGCAATGAGTGGCCTGAGAAATTGAGGTAAGTGTTTGGTCTAACTTTGACTTGAGGGAATAGGAATCCCCACTTTTTTGCTATGTGAAATGCATGAGTGTGGTGTATAGGTGAGGTGATGAGTATCTATGCACCACCCAATTTGTCTGTTAAGCATGATCCCTTTCCCGTTCCTAATTTAATTGATTCTTGTCTTAATTGTTCTATGTCCATTATTGTTTCTATGACTACTTGGCCTTGTTATTTTATTGTTAGATATTGTTGTGGTTAATTTAGAAAGAATATTAGCTGTTTTAGCTGGATTCCTTGTGGTACAAAACGGTTGAGCGGTTTGACATATATATATATATATATATATATATATATATATATATATATATATATATATATATATATATATATATATATATATATATATATATATATATATATATATATATATATATATATATATATATATATATATATATATATATATATATATATATATATATATATATATATATATATATATATATATATATATATATATATATATATATATATATATATATATATATATATATATATATATATATATATATATATATATATATATATATATATATATATATATATATATATATATATATATATATATATATATATATATATATATATATATATATATATATATATATATATATATATATATATATATATATATATATATATATATATATATATATATATATATATATATATATATATATATATATATATATATATATATATATATATATATATATATATATATATATATATATATATATATATATATATATATATATATATATATATATATATATATGCTCCTGTTGGTTTCATTTTTGATAATATATAGAAAATGATGAGGAATGCAGTTTAACTATTTTATGATTGTTGAGGTTTACGTGGTTGTTTGGTTTCAATTGATTGTTGCCAATTGTTATGACAAGTGTATTAAAAGTGTTGGCTGTTCTTTTGATTTTATTATGGTACATAAAGACTGAGCTGGGTTGACAGCGTTATGGTGTTTACATATATTCTGGTTGGTTTTATTGTGAAATGATATTGGTTGAAGCTTACGAGCTATACTGTTTTCTTTTTGAAGTTTGTTGAAATAAAAGTATTGTGGAAGGCTTGGCCTGAACTGTGAAAGTTTTTGATGAATAAACAAAATTGGTGTGATAAGGAGGCTGTGATAAGGGTGGATAATTGATTGTGATATTGTGAATAAGTGGGATCGGGTTGCACGCCGCAACAAGACAATGATAAGGAAGAATACACATGTTTTACACTTTATAAAATAAATGTTGGAACACTCATTATTTTATTGTCATTATTTCATACTCTGCTTTTACTATTATTTTAAAGTGAAACTTGTCCTGTTTACAATTTGTCGAGACATAAATATTGTGAAAGGCTTTGACTTGAAAGGCGGTGATAAGGGGGCTGTGATAAGGGTGGATAATTGATTGTGATACGGGTGAATAAATTGATCGTAATACGGGTGATTTTTAATGATTTTCAAAGACCAAGATTTTAAAACTACCATTTTATATTACTATTTTTCATATTTTGGCACTATTTTTATTTAAAGTTAGAGTTTGAAAACATGGAATTTATTTGAGAGTTGGTTATAGCTGAGGCCTAGAAAATGCGGTTGAGTTATTTTATTGTTGTTGCAGTATTTATTTATTTATTTGTTTAAGATTTCCTTCTTGCTTTATATTTATTGTCTCAGTTATATTTTTTCTTGTTCGTGTAGAATTGTTTTATTGCGTTATTGTATATATTATTGTCACAGGTTATGTGTTGACCCAAAGGTCATCCTGTGTAAATTTGATGACCCAAAAGGTCATCCCGTGTAAATTGAATTAAAACTGTGTTCCGAGGCCTTGGAAGCCTCTGTTAATCTCACCTCGATGTGTGTGCGCAGCCCGGGCGCGTAGCCGGGAAGTCTTTATGTAGAAATTTGATAAAAGTTAAATTTTTGATAATTAATTGAATAAAGTTGACTTTGGTCAACATTTTTGGTAAACGGACCCGGACCCGTGACTTGACGGTTCCAGAAGGTCCGTAGGAAAATATGGACTTGAGCGTATGCCCGGAATCGAATTCCAAGAATTGAATTTTTAAAGAAAAATAGTTTCTTGAAAAAAATATATAAAGACTTGTGAAAATGAATTGCTATGTGAAACTCGTGTTACTGGGCCCGTATTATGGTTCCGGATCCTGGAACAGGTTCAATATGATTAATATGAGTTGTCTGTAAAATTTGGTAAGAAACGACATTGGTTTGACGTGTTTCGGATCCAAAAATGGAAAATTCGATAGTTTATGAAGTTTTAGGGAATTCTATAGATTTTGGAGTCTAATTCCTTTTTTTGATGCTATTTTGATGGTTTAAGTACTTGAATAAGTCCGTACTGTGGTTCCGAGGGTGTGTGCACTTTTGGGTTGAGGTTCTGAGGGCTCGGGATTGTTTCGGGTAGGTTACGGGGTGTTTTAGACTTAAAATCACTGAGTGTGCAGGTGCAGCAACAGGTCTCTGAACCTAGGAGCGCGACCGCGGTCGCCCTAGCGCGGACCGCGGTGGTTGACCTTCAAAGGACCTGCAGCAGCTCCGCGGTCGCCTTACTGCAGACCGCAGTGGTGGGACTTCTGCGAGGCTGCAATGAGGCCTTCGCGGCCGCGGTCGCCTTACCGCGAACCGCAGTGGAGGCGTGGGCAGGGATACCTATAAATAATGTAATTTTCAGCTATTTTCCATTTTTCAAATACCCTAAAACGTAAGAGGCGATTTTCTAAACACTTTTCTTCTTAAAAAACATTGGTAAGTGATTTCTAACTCAATTTCTTTACTCTTTAACTTCTTTTTACAAGATTGCATTCTAGAATCTAGGGTTTTCATGGGGAAATTGGGAATTTTGGGGAAAAACCTAAGAATATCGAAATTTGAGAATTTAGACCTTAATTTGGGGTCGAATTCCAAAACCAATTATATAACCGGGCTAGGGGGTGAATGGGTAATCGGGTTTTGGTCCGAATTTCGGGTTTGGACAAAGCGGGCCCGGGGTCGATTTTTGACTTTTTGGTGAAAACTTTAGAAAACTCATTTCCATGCATTAGAATTTATTCAATTAGCCTTTATTGATATAATTAAGTAACTTGTGGCTAGATACGAGCGTGTTGGTGGCGGAACCAAGAGGTAAAGCGATAGTTGAGGCTTGATTTGTGTTCGAGGCATCGAGGTAAGTTTTTTGCCTAACCTTAGCTTGAGGGAATAGGTATAGAGTCTAAATTGCTAAGTGTATTCCATGTCCAACGTATAAGTAAGGTGACGAGTACCTATGTGTTGTGGTCAAGCGTGCCCGTGAGTCAAATGTGATGATTTATACCGTGTTCTTGATGTTCTCTGTGTTATGAGTAATTGGTTATTTAGAAGTGATACGTTTGAGGTTGTTTCATGACTTGGGAAGTTATTGATTAATTGTTCAGTTGAGGATTATTCTTGTTGAAATTATACCTCTGAGTGAGATTGGTTATAGCTGAGTCCCTTGCCGGGATGATAGAAGTTTGCTGGTTATTTCTGTACATTTAGAACTTCTTATTATTGAACGTTCATATTGAATTGTTGTTTTTGTGTACATTATGCACGAGGAAACATTCCGTGCCGAGTGACTGTGAGCTTATGCACGAGGGGACATTCCGTGCTGAGTGATTATTATTATTTATGTACGAGGGGACATTCCGTGCCGAGTTACTGTGAGCTTATGCACGAGGGGACATTCCGTGCTGAGTGATTATTATTATTTATGGCAAGGTCATAGCCTATGCTTCTCGTCAGTTGAAGGTTCATGAGAAGAATTATCCAGTTCATGATTTGGAGTTAGCAGCGATTGTTCATGCCTTGAAGATTTGGAGGCATTACTTGTATGGTGTGCCATGTGAGTTGTTCACAGATCACAAGAGTTTACAGTATCTATTCAAGCAAAAGGAGTTGAACATGAGGAATAAGAGGTGGTTAGAGTTGTTGAAGGGCTATGATATTACCATTCTGTATCATCCGGGGAAGGCCAATGTGGTGGCCGATGCTTTGAGCCGGAAGTCAGCCAGTATGGGTAGTCTTGCTTATTTGTCAGTCGGAGAGCAACCTCTTGCTTTGGATGTTCAGGCTTTAGCCAACCGATTTGTGAGATTGGAGGTTTCTGAGACTGGTAGTGTTTTGGCCCATACCGTGGCTCGTTCTTCATTGTATGACCGTATTTGGTCCATGCAGTATGATGATCGTCATTTATGTGTCCTTAGAGATAGGGTCAGGCACGGAGATACCAATCTGGTTACGGTTGATGAGGAGGGAGTGTTGAGGGTGCAGGGTCGCATTTGTGTATCGGACGTTGATGGTATTCGTGAGTTGATACTACAGGAGGCCCATAGTTCCCGGTATTCCATTCATCCGGGCACCGCAAAGATGTACCAGGACTTGCGGCAACATTATTGGTGGCGTAGGAAGAAGAAGGATATTGTAGCTTATGTAGCTCGGTGCTTGAACTGTCAACATGTTAAGTACGAGCACCAGAGACCTGGTGGTTTGATGCAGCAGATTCTACTTCCTGAGTGGAAGTGGGAGCGTATCACCATGGATTTTGTAGTTGGACTCCCACGGACTCAGAGGGTGTTTGATGCAATGTGGGTTATTGTGGATAGGCTGACCAAGTCAGCACACTTCATTCCGGTATCAGTCTCGTATTCAACGGAGAAGTTGGCAAAGATCTATATGAGAGAGATTTTTAGATTGCATGGGGTGCCCATATCCATTTATATCAGACCGAGGTACTCAGTTTACCTCCCATTTCTGGAGAGTATTTCAGCGAGAGTTGGGCACACAGATTGAGTTAAGCACAACATTTCATCCTCAGACGGACGGGCAGTCCGAGCGTACTATTCAGATTTTGGAGGATATATTGCGGGCTTGTGTCATCGACTTTGGTGGTTCATGGGACCAGTTCTTGACCTTAGTTGAGTTTGCCTACAACAACAGCTATCCGTCGAGCATTCAGATGGCTCCGTATGAAGCGTTGTATGGTAGGCGGTGTCGGTCTCCAGTCGGATCGTTTGAGCCGGGAGAGGCTAGATTGTTGGGTTCTGAGTTAGTCCAGGATGCCTTGGACAAGGTGAATATCATTCAGGATAGGCTTCGTACAACTCAGTCCAGGCAGAAGACTTATGCGGATCGTAGAGTTCGAGATTTGACATTTATGATAGGAGACCGGTTATTTCTTCGGGTGTCACCCATGAAGGGCGTGATGAGGTTCGGAAAGAAGGGCAAGTTGAGCCCTAGGTACATTGGGCCACTTGAGATTTTGGATAAGGTGGGAGAGGTGGCCTACAAACTTGCCTTGCTACCGGGTTTATCAGCCGTGCACCCGGTGTTTCATGTGTCTATGCTCTGGAGGTATATTGCGGACCCATCTCATGTACTTGACTTCAGCGGTGTCCAGTTGGACAAGGATTTGACTTATGAGGAGGGGCCGATGGCCATATTAGCTCGGCAGGTTCGCCAATTGAGATTGAAGAGTTATCCTTTGGTTCGTGTTGAGTGGAGAGGTCAGCCTGCTGAGGCAGCTACCTGGGAGTCCGAGTCCGATATGCGGGACCGATATCCCCATCTTTTCCCCGATTCAGGTACCTCTTAATGTTCGTTCGAGGACGAACGTTTATTTTAGAGGTGGATATTGTGATGACCCAAAAGGTCATCCCGTGTAAATTGAATTAAAACCGTGTTCCGAGGCCTTGGAAGCCTTCATTAATCCCACCTCGATGTGTGTGTGCATCCCGAGCGCGTAGACGGGAAGTCTTTATGTAGAAATTGATAAAAGTTGAATTTTTGACAATTAATTGAATAAAGTTGACTTTGGTCAACATTTTTGGTAAACGGACACGGACCCATGACTTGACGGTCCCAGAAGGTCCGTAGGAAAATATGGGACTTGGGCGTATGCCCGGAATCGAATTCCGAGGTCCCAAGTCCGAGAAATGAATTTTTAAAGAAAAATTGTTTCCTGAAAAAAATATATAAAGACTTGTGAAAATGAATTGTTATGTGAAACTCATGTTACCGGGCCCGTATTATGGTTCCGGAGCCCGGAACAGGTTCAATATGATTAATATGAGTTGTCTGTAAAATTTGGTAAGAAACGGAATTGGTTTGACGTGTTTCGGATCCAAAAATGGAAAATTCGATAGTTTATGAAGTTTGAGGGAATTCTATAGATTTTGGAGTCTAATTCCTTGTTTTGATGTTATTTTGATGGTTTAAGTACTTGAATAAGTTCGTAATGTGGTTCCAAGGGTGTGTGCATTTTTGGGTTGAGGTTCCGAGGGCTCGGGATAGTTTCGGGTAGGTTCCGGGGTGTTTTAGACTTAAAATCACTGAGTGTGCAGGTTCAGCAACATGTCTCTGAACCTGGGAACGCGGCCGCGGTCTCCCTAGCGCGGACCGCGGTGGTTGACCTTCAGAGGACCTGCAGCAGCTCCGCGGTCGCCTTACCGCGGACCGCGGTGGAGGCCTGGGCAGGGATACCTATAAATAACGTAATTTTTAGCTATTTTCCATTTTTCAAAAACCCTAAAACGTAAGAGGCGATTTTCTAAACACGTTTCTTCTTCAAAAACATTGGTAAGTGATTTCTAACTCAATTTCTTTACTCTTTAACTTCTTTTTACAAGATTGCATCCTAGAATCTAGGGTTTTCATGGGGAAATTGGGAATTTTGGGGAAAAACCTAAGAATATCAAAATTTGGGAATTTAGACCTCAATTTGGGGTCGGATTCCAAAACCAATTATATACCCGGGCTCGGGGGTGAATGGGTAATCGATTTTTGGTCCGAATTTCGGGTTTGGACCAAGCGGGCCCGGAGTCGATTTTTGACTTTTTGGGGAAACTTTAGAAAATGCATTTCCATGCATTAGAATTGATTCCATTAGCCTTAATTGATATAATTAAGTAACTTATGGCTATATACGAGCGTGTTGGTGGCGGAACAAGGAGGTAAAACGATAGTTGAGGCTTGATTTGTGTTCGAGGCATCGAGGTAACTGTTTTGCCTATCCTTAGCTTGAGGGAATAGGTATAGAGTCTAAATTTCTACGTGTATTCCATGTCCAACGTATAGGTAAGGTGACGAGTACCTATGTGTTGTGGTCAAGCGTGCCCGTGAGTCAAATGTGATGATTTATACCGTGTTCTTGATGTTCTCTGTGTTACGAGTAATCGGTTATTTAGAAGTGATACGTTTGAGGTTGTTTCATGACTTGGGAAGCTGTTGATTAATTGTTCAGTTGAGGATTATTATTGTTGGAATTATACCTCTGAGTGAGATTGGTTATAGCTGAGTCCCTTGCCGGGACGATAGAATTTTGCTGGTTATTTCTGTACATTTAGAACTTCTTATTGTTGAACCTTCATATTGAATTGTTGTTTCTGTTTACTTTATGCACGAGGGGACATTCCGTGCCGAGTGACTGTAAGCTTATGCACTAGGGGATATTCCATGCTGAGTGATTATTATTATTTATGTATGAGGGGACATTCAATGCCGAGTGACTGTGATCTTATGCATGGGGGGACATTCCGTGCTGAGTGATTATTATTATTTATGCACGAGGGGACATTCCGTGCCGAGTGACTTTATCATTTATGCACGAGGGGACATTCCGTGCCGAGCGATGGTGAGGCTATGCGTGAGGGGACATGCCATGCCTTTTGCTGTTTATTTGCTTGTTTCGAGATGTTAATTTCTGTTTTACTCCTACATTTCAATTATAACTTAGTTTCTACTGTGTTAGTAAGTGTTGCCCCTTTTTCCCCAACATGTTCTACCCCGTAACTGTATTCCTTTTTATTTCCTGTTATATTAATGAACTGCACAGGTATTAACTGTGGTCGTGTCCTAGCCTCTTCACTACCTCGCTGAGGTTAGGCTCGGCACTTACTCAGTACATGGAGTCGGTTGTACTGATGCTACACCTGCACTTCTCTATGTTGTGCAGACTACGCAGCCGCACCCAATGAACATTGACAGAGGGAGCATCCTTCAGTCCACATAGGAGACATCAAGGTAGACCCGCAGACGTTCATGGGCCTTGGCGTCACCGTCTATTTTTCATTCCTGTCTTATTGTATTTTCGGGCAGTTTTACTTGTTCTTTCCAGACTATTGTTGTAGAAATCTTAGATCGTCCGCGAATCTTGTGACACCAATTCTGGGAAACTTTGTATGGGACTACGTAACGATTATATTAAGTTGTTGAAATTTCTAGCTTCCGCAAATTTTTAGTTTATACATTCATGCTTATGGTTTCAATGTGAGACATCTTAAACAAAGAAAGGAGTAGATTTAACTAAAACGTTGGCTTGTCTAGCGGGCTCAACGTTAGACACCATCACGGCCTGAAGATGGGATTTCGGGTCGTGACAGTAAATTTAACTAAAACTGTGTTTCGAGGACCTGAAAGCCTCCGTTAATCTCACCTCGATGTGCGTGCGCAGCCCGAGCGCGTAACCAGGAAGCTGTTATGTGGAAAATTGATAAAAGGATATTTTTATAATAATTATTTGATAAAAGTTGACTTTGGTCAATATTTTGGGTAAACAGACCCGGACCCGTGATTTGACGGTCTCAGAAGGTCCGTAGGAAAATATGGGACTTGGGCGTATGCCCGAAATCGAATTTCGAGGTCCCAAGTTCGAGAAATGAATTTTTAAAGAAAATTGTCTTCTGAAAAATATAAAGGTTTTTGAAAATAAAATCTGACGTGAAACCTGTGGTATCAGGCCCGTATTATGGTTCCGAAGCCCGGTTCAGGTTCAATATAAATTATATGTGTTATTTGTGAAGTTTGGTAATAATTGGACTTCGTGTGACATAATTCGGATAAAAAATGCTAAATTTAGAAGTTTTGAAGTATTTCATTGATTTGAGGTTTAATTCGAGGTTTATGATGTCATTTTGGTGATTTGATTACACGAATAAGTTCGTAGGATGTTTTTGAGGATGTGTGTATCTTTGGTTTGAGCCTCGAGGGCTCGGGGGTGTTTCAGGTAGGTGTTCGGAGTGTTTGAACTCAAGGAAGCACTGCTGGTGCACCAGTTTTGGTTTACCCGCACCTACGAGCCTAGGGTCGCAGGTGCGAGACCGCAGGCTCGCCGATGTGTCCGCAGGCGCGGTCCCTCTCGCAGATGCGGACCATGCTCCGCAAAAGCGGTTCCGCAGGAGCAGGCAAGTTTTCGCAGGCGCGGCCCCCTGTGGGCCTAGCCTTATTCCGCAGGTGCGATCCTTTTTCCGCACCTGCGAGATCGCAGGTGCGACTCAGTTACCGCAGGTGCGAGAGTCGAGCAGTGAAGTTTATTAAAAACATTTTCAGGCGTTCTTCTTCTCACTCTTTCCCAAAAAATAGAAGACCTAGGGCGATTTTCTCAAGAGATTTTCTTCCCAAATCGTAGGTAAGTGTTCACTAACCGATTTCCTTCAACTTTCTAAGGTTCTTCATCAATTACCATCAAGAATCCTAGGGTTTTAAAGGGTAGAAATTGGGATTTTGGGTAGAGTTAGGAATTTTTGAATTTTTGGGAATTCAACCTCGTTTTGGGGTTGGATTTCAAAACAAATTGTATATTCGGGCTCGTGGGGGAATGTGTGATCGGGTTTGGGTCCGAACCTCGTGTTTGGACCAAGTGGGCCCGCGGCCGAATTTCTGTATTTTTGGGAGAATGATGGAAATCTACAATTAGGCTTTGGAATTGAATTATTGAGTCATTATTGATATTATTGAGTCGATTATGTCTAGATACGGTCGTTTCGGAGTCGGATTCGAGAGGCAAAGCGGTGTTAGAGGCTTGATTGGCATTCTTGGAGCCGAGGTAAGTATTTGGCCTAACTTTAGTGAGGGAATAGGTGTTGAGTCGTATGTGCTACTTGTTTTATCATGTTCAATGTATAAGTGAGGACGAGTACCTATGCATTGTTTGTCAAGCATGCCCGTGAGTCTATTTTGGTGTATTACATGTTATTACTCCGATATTTTATTGTGTTACGAAGTAGTTCCTTTGGGAAGTTGTTTAATTGCTGAGAATACTTGCTTAAGTACTTGTAAGAGATTGGTTATAGCTGAGTCCCTTGCCGGGCAATGTTACTATTTTGGTTGATATTCCCCTTGTTGGATGGTTATGAACTGTATTTCACACTGTTGAATTCCTTGCGAAGTTGTTATTTGTTGTTGATTGGGTGAGGAAAAGTGTAAAGCACGAAGGGTGATGCCGTGTATTCATTTCATTCATTGCATAGTGATGAAGCGAGTAAAAGAACGAAGGGTGATGCTGTGCCATGATTTATATTGCTTTCATTTATACATTGCATAGTGAGGAAGAGAGTGAAAGCACGAAGGGTGATGCTGTGCCATGATTTTTATTGCTTTCATTTATACATTGCATAGTGAGGAAGAGAGTAAAAGCACGAAGGGTGATGCCGTTCCATGACTTTACATTAAAATGCACGAAGGGACATGCCGTGCCCATTTATATATTTATTTCATTGTGAGGACGAGAGTAAAAGCACGAAGGGTGATGCCGTTCCATGACTTTACATTAAAATGCACGAAGGGACATGCCGTGCCCATTTATATATTTATTTCATTGTGAGGACGAGAGTAAAAGCACGAAGGGTGATGCCGTGTACATACTTATTTGAGTTACTATTTCCTGTTGACTTGTTTCTTTTGTATTGTTGGTTGTTTAGTTATTCACCTTTGATTCTCACTTTTTACCCCCATTACTTGTCCCCGTATTACCATGCTTAACTGCCTATTTCTTGCTATTTTCTCTGGTATATATTATAGAACTGTACATGTAAATTGTTGTTGTCGTGTCTAGCCTCGTCACTACTTCGCCGAGGTTAGGCTCGGCACTTACTCAGTACATGGGATCGGTTGTACTGATGCTACACCTGCACTTCTTTATGTTGTGCAGATTATGCAGCCGGACTCAGCGGACACCGTTAGAGGGAGTATACTTCAGTCCATACAGGCGACACCGAGGTAGTTCCACAGACGCTCGTGGACCTTGGCGTCACCTTCTATCTTTTCGTTTCTGTCTTATCTTGGTATCACAGACAGTGGTATTGTTCATTTCAGACTCTTGTTGTAGTAATCTTAGACAGTCCGTGAGATTTTGTTACACCAATTCTGGGGGATTATGTACGAAAATTTTGTGACAATTATTATATTAATATTAAGACTCGCAGCTTCCGCATTATTATTAATTGTTTATGTTCATTGTTTCACTTTTAAATGACTTAAGTAAAGAAATTTAGTAAATTAACTCAAACGTTGGCTTGTCTAGCGGGTTCAACGTTAGACGCCATCACGACTTGAAGGTGGGATTTCGGGTCGTGACAGGTTATATGTTGTTAATGCCCCGCCGTAGCCTCGTCACTACGTCGTTGAGGTTAGGCTCGACGCTTACTCAGTACATGGGGTCGGTTGTACTGATACTACACTCTGCACTCTTTTGTGCAGATCCAGGTATCGACCATCAATAGAGATATTTAGAGCGGCTATACATTTATTCGGAGACACGAGGTATATCTTCCGGCGTTCGCAGATCTCGAGAGTCTTCTCCTATTTTTATAAAACTATTTTATTATATTCAGAACAGTTACATTATTTTTTCAGCCCATTATTTGTAGTATTCTTTAGTAGTTCGTGAATTGTGACACCGAAACCTGGGGTAGTCTTAGAGTTATGTATTTAATTAGTTCGTGGTTCGGTTTATTAAATTATTATTATTTTATCTATGAAATTATTCATCTACAACCATTGAATTCAGTTTATTTTATTATGTCTAAATGAATAATCAATGCAAAGTAGTTAATCGAATTCTAACATTGGCTTGCCTAACAAGGCTGGTATTAGGCGCCATCACGATCCCTAAGGTTGGGAATTTGGGCCGTGACAAGTTGGTATCAGAGCACTAGTTTGCTTAGGTCTAACAATTCACGAACAAACTTGGTAGAGTCTGAAGGATCGGTATGGAGACGTCTGTACTTATCTCTCAGAGGCAATGAAGTTAGGAACAATCTCACTTCTATTCTACTCTATCATGCAAATTTATTTTACCATTGATGATTGAAATTGTCTATTCTTGTCCTCTCGCAAATCTCGACAACACGCAATGCGCCTACAACCGGACAAGAAATGGAGCTCCAACGACAGCTACGATTAGGGAAAAAGACAGAAGTAGAGCTCAGTCTAGAGCTCGAATATCAACACCTATTGTACAATATCAAATGGATCTAGACGCGGAGGTTCTAGCTTAGTCGGTACATGTTGGACTAGCCCATATCCCAGAAGGATTTATAGCTACTTCATTATTGCATAACAAGGGAATAGTTGAAAGCAACGGGGTTGATTTATATGAGCTGTGAAGTTTAACATTGTGAATTATCAGGCATTGTGACCTACGACTTTGTGCCAAGTGGGGAAGTCCACTGTCAAGGGATAAATTGCGAGGGTCATGTGTTATATCGATTTTGGACTGGAATGTATAAGGCCTAAGATTTTGCAAGAGATAAAGTTGGGACTTGCGGTATGTGTGCCTCCTTAATAACCCTATACCTCATTACCAAAGGAGTTATTCAAACAACTTTAAATCTACAGAAGGTCTACTCAGCGCGGAAGTCACATTTGCGGATTTTGGGGTGCTCCAGAGGGAGTGCAATGATTAGCAAGCTTCTAGACTACATGGTTCGTGCCAAGATTTATCGGTATATAGCTCTACTTTTGTGATCATTGTGTGTCAATATAGATGAGAGTTACCCCAAAATATTTATGAAATGTATATGAATAAAGGGGCTATCTCAGCAGTGTGGAGTCGACATGGTAAAAGAAGAAATTGGTCACCGGTGTTTGTGGCAAGCCTACGAAGAGGATGATAAGCCAATGCAACCTCAATTACTTGACTCATTTCTCATAAGTTCTTTTGAAAGAGTTGTTTGACGGACTCTCCATAATACGTGGCGCATAAGGTTTGAATGGTTATGTCAGGTCATATGACGGTGTCAGAATATGCCATCAGGTTCAATAAGTTAGCCCATCATACTCCTACTTCGATTCATCTAGCCAGAGATTGAGTCCCTACACTCATTAAAGGAATCAAATATGATTGTAAAATTTTGGACGACTCAGGGCAGGTTGATACTTCATTTCGGCTAGTGATAGAAATTGTCCTAGACTTGGGAGTGTCATATTTCATCAGAACACTCAAGCTACGTGCCCCATTGCAATTACAACTCAACTTACATGTCGAAGGTGGAGGTCAGACTTCTAGAGGTGGAGACCCAGCCTGTTGGTATATTTTTTATGGTAGGGCTGAGGTCGTTACATTAAATGGTGTCATTACAGGAACAATCTCTAATTATTATAAAGTGATGATTTCCTGAACTTAATACGGTTATACGTAACTAATAAAGTTATTCTAATATGCTCTACTCTCGGGTGAGCTTCGTAACTCAAAATCTATTTGTGAGAACACTAGTATTGAGAAATTCTATGGAGATAGCTATGTCTATCATTACGTGTTGCAATGTTGTTTAACGGAAAATATTTGAAAGAAGAAAATGGAATGTTTCGATTGGTGGTGTGCATATTACTTGTGATTCAGAACTGAGGGCGAGATCCTCGCATTTTGATATGTATAAATCGATACGAGCCGCGGTGGAAGTTATGTAGGGACGAGTTCCTTGTGATGGAAATTCTTGTGTTTAAAGTCTCCCTTGTGAATTAAAACTTTACTATAGTAC
>ML286176.1:5215-17045 GCA_005239495.1 Nicotiana undulata
AACCATAATACGGGCCCGGTAACACGGTTTTCACATCAAAGTTCATTTTCACATACCTTTATTATTTTCAGAAAACAATTTTCTTTAAAAATTCATTTCTCGGGCTTGGGACCTCGGAATTCGATTCCGGGCATACGCCCAAGTCCCATATTTTCCTACGGACCCTCCGGGATTGTCAAATCACGGATCCGGGTCCGTTTACCAAAAATGTTGACCCAAGTCAACTTTATTCATTTAATTATCATAAAATTCCATTTTCATCAAATTTCAACATACAGACTTCCCGGCTACATGCCCGGGCTGCCCACGCATATCGAGGTGAGACTAACAGAGGCTTTCGGAGCCTCGGAACACAGACTTAGCTAAAATTACTTAGGATGACCTTTTGGGTCATGACAAAAGACAACAAAATAAGCTACCATGGCTAAAAGAAGAGTGATTTTCCAGTTGCTAAGCGACATCTTAGCCACAAAGTTGCTCATTATCACTACTATGGCATTCAACCATTTTTATTATTATGGATTCAGCACTCAAATTTTGACTTTTGATCAAACTGTTCCCCATATTGACTGTCGGATTTCAGGATTGACAACATGAAAATTTTCACGGTAACTAATTTGTCAAAGAACTTGTGCGACTTCTCGTGTCTCCCCATCATAAAAAAACTTCTTATTACTTTATTTGAGATTTTCTATAAAAAAAGACTTCTAACGAAGGAGCTAAAGGAAAATATTTTTGAATTTTTGTAAAAATAGGGGCCGGAACTGATGAGGTTTACCTACGTATCTCACATCCGGTGAGAATCAGACCCGCGTACTTCTGCCAGTTTTGACATAACCGGAAAAACATGATATTGACTTTTTGAAACATTCACTTATTTTCCATCTTTTTTTTTCAAAAATTTTGGTAGTGTTTCGAGACATTTTGTCACGACCCCAAATCCTAACAGGCCGTGATGGCACCTATCGTGGAACTAGGCAAGCCAACCATCACATTACTACGTAATTGTTCTTATCTTAACAGTTCATAATGCAATAATAAACAGAAATTCAAGCAAAGAGTAATTTATATGAGTCTAGCGCCCCCAATGATAGTCTAAACAACTCTAACAAACCTCCCAGAATTGGAGTCAATAGTCATGAGCATCTAAAAATAAATAAATCTAACTCTGATAAAACTATAATATATGTCTCTGAATCATGTGCTAAAACTAAATAAGGAAGGGAAGTGGAGAAGCTGTGGACGCTGGACAGCTACCTCGAAATCGCGTAAAAATCTACGACTACAAGCAAGGACAGCTACTGCTCCAGACCGTCACCTGAATCTGTGCACAGGGGCACATGGAGTCTTTATGAGACGCCAACTCAGTAGTAATGAAAAGAAATCACAGTCTGAGAAATATAAATCACACAGAACAGATACACAATTTCACAAAAATAGTAAAACACCAAGTCACCATGTAGTATTCATCAAGTAATAAGTTCGAAATCAATTTCCAGAAGTCCTTTGAAAAACAAGTGTAATATCAGTGTATCTCAGTAAAATTCTTAGTAAAAGCCAGTTCGAAAACGAAGTAAATCATGGGTTGAAAACTTAGTAAAATCATCATAAATCTGCCCCTCGGGCCAAAATCATTTATTGCAACAGTTGCCCCTCAGGCATTCTCTCAATCACTCAGTAACATCATCACTCAATATCATCATCACTCAGTATCAGCCCCGCAGGTAATCATCATCACTTAATATCGGTACCGGCGCTCACTGGGGGTGTGTACAGACTACGGAGGGGCTCCTACGGCCCAAGCGCTATAACATCATAAGGCCTGAAAGCCTTCTCACCTCTCTCATAAGGCCTGAAAGCCTCCTCACCTCTCCGACGCTCACTGGAAATGGGCTCAGACTCCGAAGGGGATCCTACATCCCAAGCGCAATAACAACATAAGGCCTGGAAGCCTTCTCACCTCTCTCATAAGGCCTGAAAGCCTCCTCACCTCTCCGACGCTCACTGGAAATGGGCTCAGACTCCGAAGGGGATCCTACATCCCAAGCGCAATAACAACATAAGGCCTGGAAGCCTTCTCACCTCTCTCATAAGGCCTGGAAGCCTCCTCACATCACTCATAAGGCCTGGAAGCCTCCTCACCTCACTCAGCCAGACACTCTCAGTTTTCCCTTAGGCCATAAACAAACCGGGTTCTCGACCCAAAACAATGTTTTATTTTTCAATAAACATCAAAATACTCTGAGTGTCAAAACCATTTATCAGGAAAAGACTGAGTGTAAATCACAGCATATCAAGTGAAGAAACACAGTAAAACAGTCCCCCAAGGGTAAACAAGTCGGCACTAGGCCCCAAACATGGCTTACAACCCAAAATATATCATAACATATAAATAATAATTAAGCATAAGCTTAGAAATCGGTTTCGCAACTCAATAGTCGCCTAAATATGGAATATGTTTCCAAAGTTTAAATCTTTCCAGTTCAAAACCTGTGAAGGGTGCATAGTCCGGGGTTTCATACCCTCAGGACAGGATTTCAAGACATTACTTACCTCAAAACTAGCCCGAAACTACTCCGCAATGCGTTTGCCTTTCAAATCAACTTCTGAACGCTCCAAATCTACCAAGTTTATATTTTTGTCATCAAATTATGCGTAAGCAATAAATTCCAATCGAAAAATATCAAATTTAGCCCAAACCCCGAATTTGGTCAAAACCCGACCCCCGGGCCCGCATCCCGAAATTGGTCGAATTTGGTCAAAAATCCTCATACGATGTCCAAATTCGACAATTCTTTTTGCTTCGGGTCCGTAATTACGATACGGATATAATGCTTCATTCAAAACAGTAATCGGAGCTCATTTGTTCAATATGATATCATTTATGCTTGAAGAAACGACGTCGAAACATAACAAAAAACGAGCACAACGCAGCCCAAACCTATCCAAAACTCACCCGAGCTCCTTGAGACCCCATACAAACATTCTAAAAAGTCCCATTACATAACTTGAATTTAGTCGAACCTTTGGAATACCCAAAACAACACCAAAATACCATATCCATGTCGAATTCAAGCCTAAGAACTTCTAAATTTCTAACTTTCGCCAATTCAAGCCTAATTATACACCGGACATCACAAAAATATTCTGAACACACTCCTAAGTCCCAAATCACCTAACGAAGCTATCCAAGCCATAAAATCCGTATTCCGAGATCGTTTACCAATACGTCAACTCTTTGTTGACTTTTACCATTCTAAGGCTATTTTTAAAGACTAAGTGACTGAATTCTCATTTAACCCTTCCGATTTCAAGCCTATTAACTCTAACACATTAATAATAGAATAACCAACCTATACCAGGCCAATAACAGTAATTATAATGCAGGTTCTACCCAACGACGGACGGGGTCGTTACATTCTCCCCCACTTAAACATACGTTCGTCCTCGAACGTGCCTAGAGTTGTTCCAAACGCCACCAAAATTGCCGTGAAACCTACCATGCACAATACTTAGGGTGATCCCATGTCACCCTATCCCATATAGGTCCGATAACACACATAATTGAAATTCCATATTTCCACCTGATTCAAAACCTTAGAACCAATTTCCCACTTCTGAAATACTTACAAGATCCAAATTCCACACCTATAAACTGAATAAAATCTTAACACGCCGCACCAAGCCATATCCGTAACTCAAGATGTAATCACATAATATACCGCATGACTCAACCACCCATAGCGACAACTCCTAATCACGATAGCCGCATCAAACCTCTCAATACCAGTACACACCTTCCTACTAGACCATGACTCGCTCTAACACCTGGTGCCGTTGATGAAAGAAACACGTAGAAACCAGCAACCATTCATCCGATCAGTATCAATACCATCCAGAGCCATAACTTGTGCAACTCGTGCACTCAATAATAACATCCCAAGAGCTCAATTCATAAAATAAAGAAGACTCACACGAGAAGACTATACTGCCATTAACAAGTACCATCTCAACACCATGCTAAGAGCCTGATACACATCGTGAAACCATATCACACAAATCCGACACCAAGGATCATACCTCTACCTAATCCAGCTGCAAAGCGTGATCTCCAGCCGTTGAACCACATGACATACTCCAAGCCACCTTGCTCAAAATCAATAACCATGCGAAATTTGACATCAATTACTCAAAGTGCATTGCCATAACCACGGGGAAATCGGACGATACCATGCCACCCGAACCAGAAATAATATGACCAACACGTCACAACCCTGCCACACCCAATTACTTACCTTACTCAAACCTCGCTATAAAGCCCCGATAGGACTACACCTTATGCATATATATAACCAACGATCACAACTCCTCGAAACATCGAAAGGTAACTAATAGATCACTCCAAAACACGGATAAGCTCAATGACAATCAAATGGTACATCCCTCAATAATAGCAATTTGGGGTCAACAATTCCGACTCGGTGTGGAACACACACCTATACTGGACTACTAATAATTATATTCAAAATCAACTCTGGTCATCCACAACAGGTAGAAAACTACCCAAAAGTTCATAATTAGTGAATCATGACATATACTAACAAATGACTAGCTTTTCTCGCATCCTTGTAGTTCACAACTACAAAAATAATTTGTTCATGAAAACTCCCAGTCTCAAAATACATGAGGCGCACCAATTACCACATCTGATCCCAATTCCACCACTCAAATATATAATATGCCCCTAATACTTTATCATTCCACGAGGGATTCCCCCATAATTCCTTTGTGTCACCAAGAAACCTTGAATATCAGCAGTCGCTCCAACAAGAGAGCGTCGTAACACCAATGACGCATCCTTATTCAAACACATCTCCTTAAACACGTTGTCCCTTATTATTGTATACCCTCATCCAGTCACACCAATTAGTGATATCATTTACCTAATCATCTGAACTGCCAATTCTGACCTTTCTTCCAGAACTAAACCGTGACCTCGCATATGCCACTCTCCACTATACACAAAATACCGCATACGACATCCAATCCTAGGATAAGTATGAGAACTTCATGCTCCCTTCCTATCCACAAACAACTACGTACCCAACTAGCCCAGAACTTTCCATTTGATCCCATCTAGAAGCAAAATCACTATACATCACATGGCCATCACGCCAGTAGAAAATATACATCTCCAACCGTGGTAGCAACCATCAAGAAATACCGAATCACATTTGTACAACACCCAACTGCCAGAACTGAATCCTTCTAACTCAACCAAACTACGCATGCCACAAAATTCCAAGAGAATTGCTAAGAAACACATGTAACAACTCATTACCTTATAAACACCCAAAGAACTAACCATATCCCTTATCATGCCGATCTGACCTACTACCAAGCTGTCCTATTTATCCAAGTTCCTTCTGACTTACCTTCGAATTGATACTTCTTCTTGCCATAATACCGCAATTCTCAATCCCGACTCACCGCACGAAACCCGAGCATAAAAATATACCGTCTAAGGCTCATAAGCCGCTGAATACTCCCTCAATTATCCCCAAATGCACCACATTAGAAATACTTACCCTGAAGAGACTTCCTGCGAATTTAAAGTCATTACCTTCACTTTCCTGATACTGATGGATAGAATCCATGATAATGCAAATACACCACAAGCCTTGACACCTTCCCCGTAAATCTCAGTTCTAGCCCTTCTCACACCTTGAAGATCCTCGATCTGTACATATAACCTTGAATTCGTCTGAACCATTCTCGAACGCCGTTTACTCTACGCAATTTCAATTACACTAACCAAGTAAACAGAACGACCTAACCCCGCTTGCAATCCACATACTAGGAAAGTAATCCACACCTTTGAAGCACACACACTCATTCATTGCACACTCTACACTTACCAGTACAACTCCATCGTTCAATGAATTCCACTATCCGTAAAGTACATTATAACTTGTATCGAAGAAATTTCCATCACTTGAGTCATTCCCAGACTCCACCTTTGTAGGTCAAAACTGATTCACCAATATACCTCGAATCGAAACCAATACAACACATAATCGTGTAATCAACTTATCATTAGCGGACTCCCTCACTTGGCTCAAAGCCAAAGATCAAGACAAAAAATAACTCGCGATGCCCATACGCTATCACTGCCACCATACTATGATGAGATTCAATTAAATCCTTTATAATTTCATATGACCCAAACCATCTAACCCTCAATTCTTATGCAAATCTCGCATTCACCATTGTAATAGTCATGCCAACTCCCACAAGCGATCTAAACTCAATTTACAACATACATCCTTTACTGATAGAGAGAACTTACTACAGATAAACATAAGGGTCACACACCTCAGGACAACCCGCAGGAAATACCCCTGCCTGCTTAACCTCAAAATGATATCTCCCTATACACTTCCGAAAATCGTAGCTACCACGCAATCACTATACCTTCCTACATTAGAACACAACCACTGCCTCCCCTCGAGACATCCCATTAGCGGTATAAGAACCTGAAGCTGATGGCAATACTAACACTGGGGTTGTGGCCAAGGAATTCTTGAGCTTCTGGAAGCTCTGCCCACACTTGTCTGACCACATGGGTACCCTCGATGGACATCACGTGTCCCACAAATACTACTGAACTGATCCAAAACTCACACTTGGAGAACTTTGCATAGAGCTTCTCCTCCCTGAATCCTTATAATACCATCCTCAACTGCTGAGTATGCTACCTCTGGCTACGAGAGTACGCCAGGATGTCGTCAATAAATACAACAACAAAGAAGTGCCAACACGGCTGAAACACACCGTTAATCAAATACATGAATGTTGCTGGGGCATCGATCATTCCAAAGGACACCACCAGAAACTCAGAACATAACAGAAAAATCCACTTTACTCCATAAGCTATACGAGAGGTCCTTCAATACACTCACAACTCGAGGTCATATTCTAACTCAAGACAGAAGTCAAATACTCAATGGTTCTTGCTACATCTCCTGCCAATTCATTTTGTCAAACTCAAACAACATGTACACATCTAACCATCATATCACACTCACCATGAAGTCATCTAGTCACCAAATCCCATCAATAAGAACACAAACGGGCATATAAGTCCCAAATGCACGGCTCACAGACAATCAAAATCTCAGCACTCAAGCCACAGATAAAAATCCGACCTCAAGTCCTCCAGAATGGCCCAGTAACAACATGCTAAAAATCACATCTTATCTATGGAAGTCACAACCCATCGATGCACAACTGATGCCAAGCGATCGCGTGCGCATTCGAATACATGAAAGGAACGCAAAGAGTTACGCCTTTTGGATGAATGAAACGAATTCACACGACAAGAATTCAAGAATGTGGAATGTTTCCTAAGGGTTATGCAGCCTCTCGAAGATAAGTACAGACGTCTCCGTACCGATCCGCAAGACTCTACTAAACCTGCTCATGACCGTTGAGTCCTATGTAACCAAGTGCTCTGATACCAAAATTTTCACGACCCCAAATCCTAACTGGTCGTGATGGCGCCTATCGTGGAACTAGGCTAGCCAACCATCACATTACTACGTAATTGTTCTTATCCTAACAGTTCATAATGCAATAATAAACAGAAATTCAAGCAAAGAGTAATTTATGAGTCTAGCGCCCCCAATGATAGTCTAAACAACTCTAACAAACCTCCCAGAACTGGAGTCAATAGTCATGAGCATCTCAAAATAAATAAATTTAACTCTAATAAAACTATAATATATGTCTCTGAATCAAGTGCTAAAACTAAATAAGGAAGGGAAGTGGAGAAGCTGTGGACGCTGGACAGCTACCTCGAAATCGCGTAAAAATCTACGACTACAAGCAAGGACAGCTACTGCTCCAGACCGTCACCTGAATCTGTGCACAGGGGCACATGGAGTCTTTATGAGACGCCAACTCAGTAGTAATGAAAAGAAATCACAGTTTGAGAAATATAAATCACACAGAACAGATACACAATTTCACAAAAATAGTAAAACACCAAGTCACCATGTAGTATTCATCAAGTAATAAGTTCGAAATCAATTTCCAGAAGTCCTTTGAAAAACAAGTGTAATATCAGTGTATCTCAGTAAAATTCTTAGTAAAAGCCAGTTCGAAAACGAAGTAAATCATGGGTTGAAAACTTAGTAAAATCATCATAAATCTGCCCCTCGGGCCAAAATCATTTATTGCAACAGTTGCCCCTCAGGCATTCTCTCAATCACTCAGTAACATCATCACTCAATATCATCATCACTCAGTATCAGCCCCGCAGGCAATCATCATCACTCAATATCGGTACCGGCGCTCACTGGGGGTGTGTATAGACTACGGAGGGGCTCCTACGGCCCAAGCGCTATAACATCATAAGGCCTGAAAGCCTTCTTACCTCTTTCATAAGTCCTTGAAGCCTCCTCACCTCTCCGACGCTCACTGGAAATGGGCTCAGACTCCGAAGGGGCTCCTACAGCCCAAGCGCAATAACAACATAAGGCCTGGAAGCCTTCTCACCTCTCTCATAAGGCCTGTAAGCCTCCTCATATCACTCATAAGGCCTGGAAGCCTCCTCACATCACTCATAAGTCCTGAAAGCTTCCTCACCTCACTTAGTCAGACACTCTCAATTTTCCCTTAGGCCATAAACAAACCGGGTTCTCGACCCAAAACAGTATTTTATTTTTCAATAAATAACATCAAAATACTCTGAGTGTCAAAACCATTTATGAGGAAAAGACTGAGTGTAAATCACAACATATCAAGTGAGGAAAAACAGTAAAATAGTCCCCCAAGGGGTAAACAAATAGGCACTAGGCCCCAAACATGGCTTACAACCCAAAACATATCATAACATATAAATAATAATTAAGCATAAGCTTAGAAATCGATTTCGCAACTCAATAGTCGCCTAAATATGGAAGATGTTTCCAAAGTTTAAATCTTTCCAGTTCAAAACCTTTGAAGGGTGCATAGTCCGGGGTTTCATACCCTCAGGACAGGATTTCAAGACATTACTTACCTCAAAACTAGCCCGAAACTACTCCGCAATGCATTTGCCTTTCAAATCAACTTCCGAACGCTCCAAATCTACCAAGTTCAGATTTTTATCACCAAATTATGCTTAAGGATTAAATTCCAATCGAAAAATATCAAATTTAGCCCAAAAATCGAATTTGGTCAAAACATGACCCCCAAGCCCGCATCCCGAAACTCTAAATTTTTTATACAAAATTGTTCTTTATCCTCTTACGAGTCCGTACATATAAAGAACGCTAAAATCGAAGTTCGTTTGACCCCTCAAATCGACCCCTAAAGGTCTCATAATCTCAAACCCTAAACCCACCTTTTTCTAATGGTTTTCATAAATTAAATGCTGAGATTATGTTCTATAATCACCCATAAATGAGTTTTAATGATCAAGACACTTACCTCTATGAAGAACACTGATTTGCTCTCTTAAAAATCGCCTCAAAAGCTTCTCCCCGGTAAAAAATTGGAAGGAAACTCGAACTGCTCGTTATATATATATTGTTCACGCGTTTTACTGCTCCCAATGGATTCCTTGTAAAATTCTAATCAATTTTGGCTTTTGAATCACTCCATTTGACCTTATAATGAAGGAGATATGTAGGTTTTAAGATTTGCAAATAGTGCAGGTTTTTAATACGCTGTCAGAGCAATTTCGTCATTAACCTAAAAAATTTGGGCAACCTTGGTAAAATGGCCATAAAATCCTCATACGATGTCCAAATTCGACGATTCTTTTTGTTACGGGTCCGTAATTACGATACATATCTATTTCTTCATTCGAAACAGTAATCGGAGCTCATTTGTTCAATATGATATCATTTATGCTTGAAGAAACGACGTCAAAGCATAACAAAAACGAGCACAACGCAGCCCAAACATATCCAAAACTCACCCGAGCTCCTCGGGACCCCATACAAACATTCTAAAAAGTCCCATTACATAACTTGAATTTAGTCGAACCTTCGTAGCACCCAAAACAACACCAAAACACCATATCCATGTCGAATTCAAGCCTAAGAACTTCTAAATTTCCAACTTTCGCCAATTCAAGTCTAATTAAACACCGGACATCACAAAAATATTCCGAACATACTCCTAAGTCCAAAATCACCTAACGAAGTTATCCGAGCCATAAAATCCGTATTCCGAGATCATTTACCAATAAGTCAACTCTTGGTTGACTTTTACCATTCTAAGGCTATTTTTAAAGACTAAGTGACTGAATTCTCATTTAACCCTTCTGATTTCAAGCCTATTAACTCTAACACATTAATAATAGAATAACCAACCTATACCAGGCCAATAACAGTAATTATAAATACAGGTTCTACCTGGCGACGGACCGGGTCGTTACACATTTTTAAATATCGGGGTTTTCAAAAATCGGGTAAATTTTCTATCCTATCTCACTCTTGGTTTTTCTGCTATTTCTTTTTCTTTAGCCGGTCAACAAACAAACCGAAACAAATAATGTACACATAGCAGGTAAGATGTATCAGGATGGTCTTTTATTTTGGGTTCACCTGTCCTAGACGGACACAACCCCTGTGTTGAGTCCCCTAAGTCAAATGCACGTGATGCAAACAAACGCACCTACTAGGGATCCGACATTAGGCTATGTTATTCTAAGTTCAAATCCTGGGGTTTTGTTCTAGACCAGGCTTACCCGAGCGGATAGCTCGAGCCTAGGGGGGCAGCGTACCAAGAATACAGAAGATTCACCGGCTTTGCAACTTGTCCGTACCTTGTTCTAAGATTTGGATATGACTCTAACAGAAAAGAAGTCACACGAAGTGCACACTTCCCAGATGATTTAGAATACTAATAGAGAAGAGGGTTTCGGCACAATTTATATATAGTTCACATAATATCAAAGCGGCAAAATACGGCCTTTAGCGCATTAGGTTCAAACATGTAAAAATCAGATAATAAAGCCAAATATAACAGTTATATAAGCTCGAATTCTTGAACCCTGAACTAGAGATTCTGGGTCAATCTCCAGCAGAGTCGCCAGAGCTGTCATACCTCCTTTTTCACTACCCCGGATTAATGAAGGGGTAATAAGGGAGTTTTTCCGATTTAAGTGACATCATTTGGATTTGGGATTTATTTTAGTTTTCAGAGTCGCCACCCGGATTTTTGACGATGTTCCGGGACACCGTTTATTGAAATCCCAAACCGAGGAAATTTAGACTCTGTTTTAAGTTGTCTGCGACCAGAAATCCGAGTAAGGAATTCTGTTAACCTGGGAGAAGGTGTTAGGCACTCCCGAATTCTGTGGTTCTAGCACGGTCGCTTAACTATTAATAATTGGCCTAATTATCTAATAATTACGTGTTTTAAACCTATTGTGCATTTTAAACCTTTTAAGCCGCTTTTAATATTTATGGGATTTATTTTGAAACAAGTCACAACGTTGTACGCTTGTCATTTTTGTACACGTTGCGAACCGCGCAACCTGAAATGCACCCGCGATATATGACATGTTTATTTTAATATTGTTCAAGGTTATGGTCAGGTCACATGAAATGCACACCCAAATTCGAATTTACGGTTTTGTACACATTGCGAATCGTGCCACGTGAAACGCACCCGTGATTTACAACATGTGATTTTCATTATCGTTTTGAGTTAGAGTCGGGGACATTAGTTGCCACTCCCGAGTGTAGATTACATAGTCACGAATATGGTCATGACGGTTAAAAGGCCCAGTTGAGGCGATACTTCAATATTCTCTAAGTTTTGGGATTTATCC
>ML286177.1:1796-18125 GCA_005239495.1 Nicotiana undulata
CCTCGATACCGAATGAGTGATGTCCGCGGGGCTTATGAAGAGTGACTGTGAGGACGCCTGATGGGCATAGTGATTGTGAGGATGCCTGATGGGCAGAGTGATTGTGAGGATGCCTGATGGGCAATGGTTACGATAAATGATTTTGGCCCGAGGGGCAGTTTTATGAAAGATTTTACTGAGTTTTCAAACTATGATTTACTTCGTTTTCACACTGGTTTTACTGAGAATTTTACTGAGATATACTGATATTGCACTTGTTTCGAAGGTTTTTCTGAAAACTGATTTCGAACTCATTATTTGATGAATACTACGTGGTGACTTGGTGTTTTACTGGTTTGTGGAATTGTGTACATGTTCTGTGTGTTTATATTACTCAGACTGTGATTTATTTTCATTACTACTGAGTTGGCGTACTCATAAAGACTCCCTGTGCCTCTGTGCACAGATCCAGGTACTAGTTCGCAGCAGTAGCTGACGCAGTTGATAGCAGCATTTCACGGGATTTCGAGGTAGCTGTCCAGCGTCCACAGCTTCCCATTTCCCTTCCTTATTTAGTCTTAGCATTTGATTCAGAGACATATATTATAGTTTTAGCAGAGTTAGATTTATTTATTCTTAGATGCTCATGACTCCAGTTCTTGGGAGGTTTGTTTAGAGCATTAAGGGGACGTTAAGACTTATTATTATTAATTATGATGTGGTTGCTTGCTTATTATTTAATTGTGAACTGTGATAATTGAATAAATGCGTAGTAAAGTGATGGTCGGCTTGCCTAGTTCCACGATAGGCGCCATCACGGCCTGTTAGGATTTGGGGTCGTGACCCCTTGATACGTGCCGGGATTTTCGCCGTAATCCCCAATCGGCCACGAATATTTCGGCCTTATGTTATTTGGCTCGGCAAATTTCTCTCGATCTCGTTTGGTCTCAATCTTGTTCGGTCTCGATGTCACGATCTCAACGATGTAACTTCGCACCTCGGTTCGATATAACCCGAGATCGAGCTTAATCCTATGACGCTTCAGTCTCGATTGATCACACAATAGGCAAACCCAGTTTCTATCGTATACATACGTATTTTGGAATAATTGGTTTGGTGGGTCATTGTCGTTAATTTTCTATTTAAAAACTAATTTGTAAGAAAGTGCTATAAATTACACCCTCCATCGTAGCGTTTGAATTTTGAGAGCAACAAGTTTTTTACTACGGTAATTTTTTACATACTTTTAAAATTATTATTTCTATTTTTTATGCGGTTCTCAAATACTATATAAAGTTTCTTTTACAATATTTGAATTTTTTATAATCTTAATCAAATTAAGAAGTTTGAGTGTCATAAATTGTGACTAGGGGTGTTCATGGTTAGGTTTTGGTCGATTTTTCCCAAAAAAAGAAATCAAACCAAGTAAGTCGGTTTTTCAAATATTGGAACCAATCCAAACCAATTAAGTCGGTTTTTTATCGATTGGGTTTTTGTCGGTCGTTATTTATCGATTTTTTTCTTAAATATGGGACATACACTACCAAACGCATATTTCGGCGACTACATTTTCAACATAACACTATCAAATCAATTGCTATTTGAGAATTTTATCATTTACCAAGATATATTGATGAGAATTGAATAAAATAGTGATGAATAATTTAAGTACTCAATTAAAAATCGATTTATTTTTAGCATGAAATAATTTTTTTTATACTGAACGAAAGAAAATTACCAATCAAACCAGAATATAAAGGCTAAGAATTAGATTATTAAATAGCAAAGAACTAGACTAAAAATATAAATGACTAATGTATTTCATATAATTTTAGAAACTTTATATAAAAGATATACATATATAGGTGTAATAATAAATTTAAATAGCTATTTTTATAGTCGGTTTGGTTCGGTCTTTTTCGATTATTTTTTGATTGAAACCAAAACCAAACCAAATTTGATCGGTTTTTAAAATTCAAAATCAAAACCAAACCAAACCTAAAATGTATCGATTTTTTTGATTAGTTTAATTCGGTTTTCGGTTTGATTCGATTTTTCGGGTTGTATGAACGCAGGAGGTAAATAAATGGGCTCCTAGCAAACAGTGGCGTTCTTCTTAAAATGGATATATTGGAAAGCGGTACTAGACTTTATGCATTTCACTTGGAGGGCCTAAATATTTGCAATTGATTTCAAATAAGTCCACTCTGCTTCGCCATCTCTTTCTTGGGCGATCTCCTTCGTAAGTTTCCTTTTACTCTTCCTACATTTTCTCCTATTTGTGAAATAAAAACCCTAATCCCTCTTATGTCGTAACTTTCCATTACACAAATAAAGCTTTAGCTCCACTTTACTTGTGTGATCTTTACAAGAAATACATTCTTAATTGCTTCACATTTCGTAAAACCTATGAAGTTTAAGGGTTTAATGATCTGCATTTTGAGTATTACTTGTATTTTAGCAGTCAGTTTTCTAGCAACTTCATCAAACATGAAATGATTATCGTAATAATATTGTGATCCTTCTAATAATTCAAACTTCCAATTTCAATATAAGGGTTTAGTTAAATATTACTAATATAAGTCCATAATTAGTCATTCCCCCTGAGTTGAGGTTGTTTGCGAAATAGTTTGTAAACTAATTAATGATTTCTTGGTCTACTACTCCGTCTGTTCCATTTTATTTACACTATTTCCATATTAAGCGTTAAAAAAATGTGAGTTTTTTATTTGGAAATAATTTAACTTTAAACTTGTCATTTTGTATTTTTATAGCCATACAATTCTTATGACATATTTAATGTCACAAAGTTAAAAAAATTCTTATATCACATAAATAGGGACGGAGGGGGTGAGATTATTAAATACCCTCTCCATTCCAATTTATTACATTTTCCAATTTTAGCGAAATGTTTGACATTGTTTCGGCTAGTAATATTATTGTAATATACTTAACATACTATCATGACTTTCAAGAACTCAAATTTATTTAACTATTCGGAGTTTAAGCTAGATCTGATGTGATGTTTTTTAATCAAAATGACTTCTCAAGTGTTATTTTAATGTTCTCTTCTACTACCACTAGTATAGTACCTAAGTCAAATTAAAAGGTTAAGTCAAAACCTGTGTCAGGACATCAGTTTCTACTCGTGCAACACAACACTGCTATATATAATGGAACAGACGTAGTATTAGAGAGTGAAGTACATAGGCATGTTCTTGTAGTAAGAATGCAAGTGCTCATATTGTTTCTAGGAGAACTGATTAAACATCCATAGTTTCGAATTTTGCTACTAGCGAGCAACATAGGTAAATGAACTGCAAGTTTAATGTGTGCTTGCTTGGTGTTTTGGGCAAAAAGCACTCTGTTCTTCTCCACTTGTCATCAACTGAATGCTAAATTTTGGTAAAATAATCCACATTGGTCCGCATCGTTTTTTTTTTCTTTCTGACATAGATGATGTGGTTATTTTTTAAATGCTTTAAATCCCTTATTCTCTTGTATTTTATCAGCTGAGAGATTGCACTGACGGCCAGATGACTTCATTTAACTTAGACTATTGATGGGTAGTTAGTCACTAGTCACAACATATTGGCGAGCCTCTTTCTGGATGTTAGTGTTATGTGTGTTTCTATTATTTCGTTATTTTTTAATGCTTTACTCGACCCCTATTCCTTTGATTTAGAAATATATGTACGTTTACCTTAAGTCCAATGTCTGCTAGGAGTCTTCTAGTTTTGTTAGAGATTTATATGGCTGTAGAAAATGTAAAGAGCTTCTAATGCTTGTCAAACTAAGTTTTTTATAATATTTGGACTGAGACGGCATGAATGGAGTGAAATGGACAATGAGTCATATAGTCGACGCCATCTTGCCTGGGGATTGAGCCTTAGTTGTATTCGGCCCTTATTCCTTTATTTGTTTATCAGCAAGGAGAGATTATGCAGATGGGCAGATTAGGTCTTCTGAATGTGACTGTTGATGTCTTTGTTAGTCACTAGTCAAAAACCAGCCAGTGGGAGAGATTTTTGTCCTTTTCCTTTGTTGAAGGTCTTATTTTAAACAGAGAACTTGAATAGTTTTATCACATCTGATATGAAATATCTTTGAGGAGTAGTGGGATATTATTTTGATGTGTATTCTATATGTCAATTGTTTGGAAGCACTACCACGCGCTTCCAGTTACTTAAAGTAAGTTGGTGGCTATTATGGAAGAAGAGAAATATGAAAAGGGGTAAAAGCATCAATTTATCCATGGGATAAAAGTTATCCCATGGTAAGGTGATTACAACCCCACCCATAATTCAACCCATGCTGCAAAAACAATCAACGGTGGACTATATATTTTTGTCTCTACTTATTCCAATTTTATTCAACAAGCCAAACGACCTCTTTAGGAATTGAGACGGGTCAGTTATCTTACCGATAAAAAAAAGTGATCTATACAATTGGTACTGTCTGTTTCCTGAAATAAGAAGCACTACCTTTATATGGCGTTTATATCTTACCACTATTCAGAATGTGTTTTGCTTCCTTATGATTGTTTTTGAGAAGTTGCTTTTCCAACAAATATGTTATATGACCCCTTCGATTCTAATGATGTCTTTTGTAGACAATGAGGGGTATGCTTTGACTTGCTTCAAGCCTTCAAAAAATCATACTCCCTGCGAGCTTTTTCTTGATTACATATTCAGAGTTCATTCGAGTTACACATTTTCCGCAATGGGGCGTTTAAGGCTACAATCTAGTATCAAGGCAATTGAAGAGGAGCCAGAAGATTGCGAGACCATCTCTTCCATTAAAACTGATATAGCTTGTGTGGTTAACTCTGAAGTGAGTGCTGTTTTAGCAGTCATGAGAAGAAATGCGAGGTGGGGTGGTCGTTATGTATCTGGGGATGATCAACTAGAGCACTCACTCATCCAGTCTCTGAAGACTTTACGTAAACAGATATTCTCATGGCAGCATCAGTGGCAAGCCGTCAGTCCAGCCTTGTATCTCCAGCCATTTCTGGATGTTATTCGATCTGATGAAACTGGGGCACCAATCACTGGTGTTGCATTGTCTTCTGTCTTCAAAATTTTGAGTCTTGATGTTCTTGATTGTAACACTGCCCACGTTGTAAATGCCATGCACTCTGTAGTGGATGCTGTGACCAGTTGCAGATTTGAGGTAACTGATCCTGCGTCAGAAGAAGTTGTATTGATGAAGATACTTCAAGTACTTTTGGCATGCATGAGAAGTAAAGCATCAGTTGTGTTGAGTAATCAGCATGTTTGCACCATAGTCAATACGTGCTTTAGAGTAGTTCATCAAGCTGGAAGCAAGAGTGAACTCTTACAGCAGATAGCACGTCACTCCATGCATGAACTTGTGAGATGTATCTTTTCACACCTTCCGGATGTCGACAACACTCAACATTCTATAGTTGGGCAAGGCAGTTCCACCCAAAACACGGTATTGGTGCATCCTCTTTTTTTTTAATTATATGTATCTTGAAGTTATCCATCCTGCAGTATGTACCATTCTTCTTCCTGGTTTGGGAAATAATGATCCATCAGAATTGTCTACATTCCCCTCCTAGAGTGCAAAATCATTAAGAAAGGTAGTAAACAAATGGTGTTATAATTCTTCTCATGCTCCGGTTTTGCCTTATGGGTATCATTTGATAAAATAATATTTTTTTGTGTTGGCACAAGGAAAAGAGTGGGCTAAGTGGCCTCTTTTAAAAGCTTAAGCTTTTAGATCATGTGGTTTATACAATTCAATACAAAGCAGTACTTGCCTTAGACGTCATAAGCTAATCAATAGTTCTCTTTGCTTCTGCATGTGCATCTAAAATTCGTCTTAATTTCATAGATCTTCCCTCAAGTTTCGCTTTGTAACACTAAGGGGCCGTTTGTTTTTATTATGATTAAGATGTCTAAATCTGAATTAAGGTATTGTATTTAGAACTGAATAATTAAGACTGTTAGTTTTCTCAACAACAACAAGAAGTTTTCTCAATATCTGAATATTTATTGTTTATCTTTTTAAAATTCATAAGTATAAAATTCAAGTAAAATAGTTAAAATATTATCCACAAAATATTAGGTTGTAAGGTGGTGGCTGGTGGTGACCGGTAGCGGTGGTTGGCAATGGTGGTGGTGGTGATGGTGGTTGTTGTGAGAGTAAATGGTGGTGCCAGTTGGCAGTGGTGATGGTTGTGATGGTGGAGGTGCTTGGTGGTAGTGGTTGTTGATGATGGTTGACGATGGTGATTGTGTCGACAGAGTGGTGATGAAAGTGATCATCACAAATATCATTGAATAATAAGACTCTTTTAATACTCTTTCTAAGATCTGAATGATTCAGATTATTCAGACCCATTAAGTGGTCAAATTTTAATAATATCAAATGCACTGATAGCCCCTCCATTAGGTGCAAACACTTGAAGCTTAAAATCCATGCCTTTTACGATATTATGGTTATCTTGCTTATTTTGAATTTCCTGTAACAATTCTTTTAACCTATTTATCAGTAATGTAAAAAGTTTACAATTTGACTAATTTACCCTTACTAATATACCCTTTTATGTAACACATTCTTTAAGAGTGAAAAATCTAAATCCATTGATTGGAAAGTCGTTCTTACTCTGCAAACACGTTGTATTCCACGTTCTTCTTCCTATGGAATTAATGGAAGGATTATCTTTTATGATGACATGAAAGATTTGGTGTTATCGAGAATAAGAGTTATTTGTGTTTGTTGGATTCAGTTAATGGGGTTAAAACTGTGAATTGACATGAATCGGAACTATAAAGTCTTTTGACAAAATTACCCATTTGCACTGACCTGGCTTTGCTCAGTCAAAACTTCCCCATCGGCCGGGAATTGGTGGGTGGGAGAGGAGATTGGCTTAGGGGAAAGGCGGGGCTGATAGCGATGTCTGTCAACATCGCAAAACAACTTTTTAATCGTTGTAATTGAAAATCAACGATTGTAATACCTTATCAAAAAGAAGAAGGAAATCAATGATTGTAATTGGAAAAAAAAGCTGTTTACTTATGCTCTTTACTTGTTTAATTGGAAATCAGAAATAGTGTTTGCAGAAGAAAAGGAGTGGAAAAGTGTGAAGAAGAAAGTTGGGATTTTGGCCAACAGAAGCTCAAAAGATATCATTAACAACTGCAATATCGGGAAGAAGTTCCTGCTACTGCTACTAAAAAGAGAAAGCATCTTGGAAGAAAATGGGACGTGTATTAATCTTGCAATAATGGTGATGATAATAAAAATAAAAGACTTGAGCTTTGTTGTGTTTTGTTCTTCTGAGTGTGTGTTGTTTCAGTAGAGCCAGCCAGTGGATTAAAATTTTTTATTCTTAAAGAACTTGTTAAACAAAATAGATAATATTAATAAGGTAAATAAGTCAAATTGAATTTTTCTTTACACTAGTGATAAATAGGTTAAAAGAATTGTTACAGAAAATCCAAAATAAGGAAAGTAAGCATAATATCATAAACCACAAGGAAGTTGTGTTACGAAATGAAATATGAGGGGAGGTATCTGAAATTATCCCTTTTTCTTTTTCTTGCCCTTGTTGGGGGATGGGGGGAGGAGTAGGATAAGAATTATGCTCTAACAAAGTAGTCTTCGTATATTAGCACCAAAGAGAAGTTCTAGAATTGAATGAAGATAGATATCAGATATCATATTGATAGATCATTTGTTTTTGGCTTATTCTTCTATATGAATGTGTTTGGAGCATTATAAGTTAAATTTCTTCTAGTGTAGGTTGTGGGCCTTGACAATGAGTACAGTTTCAATAGCAAGTCAGAGAATGGCACTGGTACTTCTGAATATGATACCCAGCCACCTTCTGGAGCTTTTTCTTCTTCTGCCTCTACAGTTCTGCTTAATGGTGTTATAGATGAAGGCATGGTCATGAGTGATAACGGGAAGGATAATGTTCCTAACGATTTACATCTAATGACTGAGCCATATGGAGTTCCATGCATGGTTGAGATATTTCACTTCTTGTGTTCCTTGTTAAATGTTGTCGAACATATAGGGATGGGTCCCAGAGCAAATACAACAGCTTTTGATGAAGATGTTCCACTTTTTGCCCTTTGTTTGATCAACTCAGCTGTTGAACTGGGTGGCTCTGCTATACGCAGTCACCCTAGATTGTTGAGTTTGGTTCAGGATGAATTATTCCAGAATCTGATGGTATTTGGCCTGTCAATGAGTCCAGTGATTCTTTCGACTGTCTGCAGCATTGTTCTAAATCTGTATCAGCATTTGCGAACTGAACTAAAGCTACAACTTGAGGCCTTCTTGTCATGTGTTGTCTTGAGACTTGCACAAAGTCGTTATGGGGCTTCATACCAGCAGCAGGAAGTAGCTATGGAGGCTCTCGTTGACTTTTGCAGGCAGAAGTCATTCATGGTAGAAATGTATGCTAATTTAGATTGTGATATCACCTGCACCAATGTTTTTGAAGAACTTGCAAATTTATTGTCAAAGAGTGCATTCCCCGTGAACTCTCCGTTGTCTGCCATGAACATTCTTGCTTTGGATGGTCTGATTGCTGTAATTCAGGGAATGGCTGAGAGGATAAGCAATGGATGTAGTTCGCAACAAATTCCGATAAATCTTGAGGAGTATGCTCCATTCTGGATGGTTAAGTGTGAGAGCTATAGTGATCCCGATCATTGGGTACCGTTTGTACGTAGGAGGAAGTACATTAAAAGAAGGTTAATGATTGGGGCTGATCATTTCAATAGGGACCCAAAGAAAGGACTAGAGTTCCTCCAAGGAACACATCTGTTGCCAGAGAAACTTGATCCCCAGAGTGTGGCTTGCTTTTTCAGGTTTACAGCTGGTCTAGATAAGAATCTTGTGGGGGACTTTCTCGGAAATCACGATGAATTTTGCATTCAAGTTCTTCATGAGTTTGCTGGAACATTTGATTTCGAAGACATGAACCTGGATATTGCATTGCGGCTATTTTTGGAAACTTTTCGACTGCCTGGGGAATCTCAAAAAATACAAAGGGTACTTGAGGCGTTTTCTGAGAGATATTATGAGCAATCTCCACAGATTCTAGCTAATAAAGATGCTGCTATGGTGTTGTCATATTCAGTCATAATGCTCAATACTGACCAGCATAATGTTCAGGTGAAGAAGAAGATGACAGAGGAAGATTTCATTCGAAATAATCGGAACATTAATGGAGGTAATGATCTCCCTCGTGAATATCTATCTGAATTATATCATTCTATATGCAACAATGAGATCCGCACAACACCAGAACAAGGTGCTGGTTTTGCTGAAATGAACCCAAGCCGTTGGATTGACTTGATGCACAAATCCAAGAAAACTTCTCCATATATTGTCTGTGATTCGAGAGCCTATCTTGATCATGATATGTTTGCCACGATGTCTGGTCCAACTATTGCTGCTATCTCTGTGGTATTTGATCATGCTGAACATGAGGATGTCTACCAAACATGTATTGATGGTTTCTGGGCTGTTGCAAAGATTTCAGCTTGCCATCATCTTGAAGATGTTTTGGATGATCTGGTAGTATCTCTATGTAAGTTCACAACTCTCTTGAATCCTTCATTGGTTGAGGAACCTGTTTTAGCCTTTGGCGATGATGCAAAAGCAAGGATGGCAACTGTTACAGTTTTCACTATTGCAAACAAATACGGTAATTTCATCCGTACTGGCTGGAGAAATATCTTGGATTGCGTCTTGAGATTGCATAAGCTTGGCCTTCTTCCTGCTCGTGTAGCAAGTGATGCGGCTGATGAATCAGAGGCACCTTCTGATACAGGACATGGGAAGCCCCTACCTAATTCGTTATCTTCCACTCATATGCCATCCATAGGTACTCCTAGAAGATCTTCAGGACTTATGGGGCGATTTAGTCAGCTCCTATCTTTAGATACTGAAGAGCCAAGGTCTCAACCTACTGAGCAACAACTCGCTGCTCACCATAGCACACTGCAGACAATTCAGAAGTGTCACATTGATAACATCTTTACAGAAAGTAAGTTTCTTCTAGCTGATTCTTTGCTGCAGTTGGCACGGGCACTCATATGGGTTGCAGGGAGACCTCAGAAGGGTAGTAGTTCTCCTGAAGATGAAGACACGGCAGTGTTCTGCTTGGAACTGCTGATTGCAATTACCTTGAACAACAGAGATAGAATAAGACTTCTTTGGCAGGGAGTTTATGAGCATATTGCTAATATTGTCCACTCAACAGTAATGCCTTGTGCTTTGATTGAGAAAGCTGTTTTTGGACTCCTCCGCATCTGCCTGAGGTTGCTTCCCTACAAAGAGAACTTAGCTGATGAACTTTTGAGATCACTACAACTTGTTCTCAAGCTTGACGCCCGTGTTGCTGATGCATACTGTGAGCAGATTACACAGGAAGTCAGTCGTCTGGTAAAAGCTAATGCCACGCACATTCGTTCTCAAATGGGATGGAGAACTATTACCCTTTTACTTTCCATAACAGCAAGACATCCAGAAGCTTCTGAAGCAGGATTTGATGCCCTGGTTTTCATTATGTCTGACGGAGCCCATTTGTGTCCAGCTAATTATGTTCTTTGCCTCGATGCAGCAAGAAATTTTGCAGAGTCTCGTGTTGGACCTGCTGATAGACCTGCTCGGGCAGTGGATCTTATGGCAGGTTCAGTGGCTTGTTTAGCACGCTGGTCCAAAGATACTAGGGAAGCTCTGGCAGAGACCGAAGCTGTGAAGTTGTCCCAAGATATTGGGGAGATGTGGCTGAGGCTTGTACAGGGGCTGAGGAAAGTTAGTTTGGATCAGAGAGAAGTTAGGAATCATGCTCTTTCATCCCTACAAATGTGCTTGACGGGAGAGCATGAAATTTACTTTCCAAATGGTCTCTGGTTGCAGTGCTTTGATATGGTCATTTTTACAATGTTGGATGACTTGATTGAGCTTGCATCACAAAAAGACTACCGGAACATGGAAGAGACACTTGTTCTTGCCTTAAAGCTCCTTACTAAAGTGTTTCACCAGTTGCTTCATGAGCTATCTCAACTGACCACATTCTGTAAACTGTGGTTGGGCGTCCTCAACAGGATGGAAAAATGTATGAAGGTGAAAGTTAGAGGTAAAAGAAATGAAAAGCTTCAGGAACTAGTCCCTGAACTCCTGAAGAATACCTTGTGTGTAATGAAGTCTAAGGGGGTACTTGTTAAGAGGAGCGCCCTTGGTGGGGATAGCTTATGGGAATTGACATGGTTGCATGTAAATAACATTGTTCCTTCTCTGCAATCTGAGGTTTTCCCTGATATTGATTCGGAAAATTTACAGCCTCATCCTGTGTCTGCTGAAACCAATCCAAACGAATAGCTTGTCAAGGCTTTGAGTCATCTGGATAGAAGTTATGTTGGAGGCAATATTTGCACAGAAGGGGAGGATTACTGTGGTTTTTCACAGAAAGAGAATAATTTACAGAGATGAATGTCTGGTCATTTTCTGCCAGGAATTTGATGAAGATCTTTCTCAGATAATTGTGTTGGATTGAGCATATTGTACAGAACATAAAGTTGTAAGCCAGTTTTTACCGTTTTGTATTGTCAGTGTGTTGCCGCATGAGTTCCACTAATCTGCCTTAAATGTATAATCTTATACAAGTGACTATTCAACAAATTCACTTTTTTGGGCACCACGCCATTCTGTCTGTGAAAAATTACAAATTAAGATACACGCTTTTTTTCTCACTTTGACGGGTGCGTGCTTAGCAAATTTTACAGCGCATGTGCTGTTCACTGTAGGGTCATCTTCATCTTATCACTGCCTGCTCTGTTTTCCTCTGTGACTTTCTCCTCTGTTCATAAAATTTGTGTTCTATATACATCACTTCCAGTCTCTACGTAAGAATTTCCAATTTCCTGTATCCCACATCTTCCTCTAGTTCTATCAACTATCATACACTATATAGCAAGATTAAAGCTTTCCAGAAAATGAACAATCAAGACTTAACGAAGTGGATTACTTTATACTCCAATAAAGTTAAAAGGAATTTCCATATACCACAACAAGATCAAACCTCCATAGAAAATCAAAAATCTCCTATTTTGTTGATATTTGAAATCGAAACTTCAGGCATATCTATAAGGCGTGGTTACTCAGACTATAAAACAGATTAAGTTTGCTTATCTCACTTTGGTTGAATCCATATTCCATTGAATCAGATTTTTCCCAGTTTTTCCAGTCCCACATTTTTCTCTAGTTTTACCAAATACCATACACTATAACAAGATCAAAACTTTTCAGCAAAAAAAAGATAAAAGAAAAAATCAACAAATGTGTCACTTGTAAATAGTGTATCTTGAATCGAGTAAACAAGAACTTCCAGTTTTTTCCCTATCCCTAATCTTACTCTCGTTCTATCAACTACCACACACCATAAAGATCAAATCTTTATAGGAATATTTTTTTTTAAAGAAATGGATGAAGCGGACATTTGACCCTGATTCAAGTTAAGGAGAATTTCCAGTTTTTTCCTATCCCTCATCCTACTATAGCTGTATAAACTACCATACACCATAAAGATCAAATCATTATACAACAACAAAAACAACAACGATAATGACGATGCCTTAGTCCCAAACGATGTTGCCATTGTATGAAAAAGCTCTGTCTGCAGGATTCATAGCTGCATAGGAATCACCTTTTTCTTTTCAAAACTTTGTTGTGGTACTAACGTCTGGAAACTCATTCCAAAGCTTTGGGATACAAGTACCATTTGTATCAAATGAAGCTTAAAATATTCCCACTAAAGTTTGATTGCCTAGCAAATCATCCGAGCATATAGACAAGGCAATAGAAGATCAGAACCAGAGATCTGAAACTGAGATTAACATTTCCATTTGAAATAAAATCCTATCACATTGTACATAAAATATTACTTTCCCTCTTCATTTTTTGTTGTCTATAAAGAATTCTACCCAAACATAAGACTTGTGACAGTATCAGAATAACATTAAATTAGCTTCTTCTTTTCGAAAAAGGTTTTCAAATGCCACAACTGCAACCCTGCCACAGATAAGCATACAAAGATTGACAGGCCAGTCATCCAAGCCATTTTGGAGTTGGTTGATCTGTTAAGTTCTTGCATTTCTTCCTCCCTGTAACATGTGGAAATATTTCAACCTCTATTTCATTAGCTTAGATTCACAAGGATGGGATCAGTAACAAAAATAAAGTCAACTCACCTTTCGCGGAGATAAAACATCTCATCATGGATGTTTTGAACATGTTCGTACATCTTCTTCAATTCTAATTCCATTAGCTGGCAAGAGGACAGATGAAAGAGCATTACAAATCTAGTCGTCAGTGGAATCTGAATCAGTATAAAAAGTTGACATTCTTTTTTCAGGCATGAGTGGAAGGTTATTAATCATTGAATGAGATATGTGAGCATATCGGCCTAAGAAAATGGAATAAAGCATGGAGGGGCTACTTGGTATGAGTTCAAGATCTGCAAATCAGATGTCACTTCCTTGTTAAGAATATCTGGTTGTTAGAACAGGAAAGGAATAGATGATTGCAGTATATTCTGCTTTAACTTAATTATTCAACTAAAATTCATAATTGTATAATTCACCTCCCCCCAAACCCCCTTCACATTGAAAGCAGTTCTATATCAAGAAGAGGCCACCATTTTACAACAGGCCCCCCAAACTTTGATTCCTCGCCTATCGGTAATAAATGAAAACCACCAAATTCTGACATCGAATCATTTCTTTGGTTTCCCTTCTTCTAAGAAAGTCAAGAAAATGGTCAGCCTGATCTAGAAGTTGCAGTCTTCGAGGTTGTTCAAGTGCAAACAGATGCTTCATTAAACCAAACTGCTGATCAGAAGTTCATGAACATTTAGAAGTTACTCAATAAATGATCTGTTTTGTATTGTTAAAGTGAAAGGCTCTAGGAGTTAAAACTCAAATTGATGAAACAAAAAGGAGTCATGGAGACAGAAAAAATTAAACGTTACGGGAACACACAGGTCAATATGTGTGAACTTCCAGTGTGACTCAAGACAAATAGATAATCGCATCCATATACGTGATAAATGAGACAAGTAATGTCATGGGCGGCTTTCCAGCCATGCCCCATGACCCCTTGGACGCGCCCCGTGGCGTCTTAGCAAGCCTCCCAACGCCTAGCGCCACGGACGGCCGCGTGGTCTTGGCCGCACCAAGTGACAAGCGCGCATGTGCCTCTGTCGCTCCACCAATTTCCCTTGCTAGCGCCCAGCCGCAAGCAGCTGCCAACAGCGCCGCGCGCGCAGATCGTGATGCCTGAGTCAAAGTTGCTGCCAACGGACCTGTTTTCTACCTTTGTAGAAACTAAGTCCTTTTCTCTGTAAATATAGAGTAGCTTTATTCCATGTACTTTCATTATGTTTCTCTAGCGTAGTTTAGTCTACTCATGTAACTTTGGTTATTTTTTTTAAGCATTATTAGGGGGTATCAAACATTCAAAACTTTCTAGCAAGCAATTCTCTGTACTGATGTCTCTACCCCTTGACACCGCGTTGCCTTCTTTTGTAATAGCTTTCATTATTGCAATCAAGCTTTTATTCAATTCTCATTCCTGTTCTCTCAAATTGTTGCCATTGGTTTTCCCACACGGCACTGACAATCTCGTCTAGCGTGTGGCGGGGACCTCATTTGGCGGACAACAACCACCCTGACATCGGTTGCTTAGCCTTACGTCGCCCTTCCAAAGAATCTCAGGAAGGGGCCGCGTAACAGTTGGTATCAGAGCCTAGGCTCGACATCGGACGAGGGAACGCATTGGCATTACCACCATTTTTGACCATGGTGAATTATGAAGACCGCATTGCGGCCCTTGAGGAGACAGTTGACGTACTACGACCCATTGTGGATACGGTGCCGGAACTGAAAACCAACCTACTGCAAAGGTTGGACGACCTGGACCGCAGAATGGCCCAGGCCGAAGTTGACATAGGAAACATGAGTCGCGACTCTAAAGGAGACCGGCAAACGGCAGCTACTGAGGCAGCCGAAATTTTTGATAAATTCGAGGGCCTCCAACAGGAGCGCGTCGAGAATTTAGCCCATAGGGCACAAGAGGCAGACATGATGACTGTCATGCAGCAAACTATCGACAACTTGACAGGCCAACTCAACGTTGTCAATGCTGCTCTACAAGGCTTGCTTCGAGGCAGTGGAAATCAAATCGGGGGCGCAGTGAACCCTGCTCCCTTGGCATAATAACTGAAAATTCCTGAGCCAAAGCCATACAGTGGGGCTAGGAATGCTAAAGAAGTGGAAAATTTCATTTTCGCCATTGAGCAGCATTTCGATGCCGTGGGAGGCCTAGAAGAAGCCAAGAAGGTAGCAACTGCTGCCATGTATCTTCAGGGTGATGCTAAGCTCTACGGGCGAGTGAAGTACGAAGCCATCAGGGCCGGTGAAGATGCTCTGGAGACATGGACGGAACTGAAGGCAGCCATACGCCTACAGTTCTTTCCCGAAAATGTTGAGTACAATGCAAGAAGGAAACTACGGGAGCTCCGCCAGACCAAATCAGTGCGGGACTACGTGCGAGAATTCTCTGCACTCATGCTGAACATTCGCGACATGGGGGACAAGGACAAGCTCTTCACTTTCCTGGAAGGGTTGAAACCGTATGCCCGCATGGAGCTGCAAAGACAAAGGGTAGATACCCTTCCCAAGGCAATCCAAGCAGCGGAATGCCTTGGGGACTACCAAATGGAGACTCGGAAAGATAGGCCGCAACCGCCTGTCCGAGCGGGTTACAAAGGGGGCCAGCCTACCAATGGTGGCCCTAGCAGAAGTGGGGGAGACCGGAGTGCAGGCAAATCTAAGGCTCCCTCCTTAGGCAGCAACAGTGTTGCATCAAACAACAATGACAGGGGGAGAAAGCCACCCTGAGGGTGCCGTCATTGCGGCGGGCCACATTGGAATAATGAGTGCCCACATGCACAGATGAATGCCCATCAAGCTTATGATGATGGGACAGATGATGAAGCAGATGATGATGAACAGATCGAAGCAGTCGGTGCGTTCAACGCCATTGTGGGTTCTGTTTCTGAGGCATTAGCGGGAACCAGTGCTGGTATCCGCAAGAAGACAGACCCCCGTCCAGTCGCCAAGAAGGGGGTAAAGAAGAAGAATAAATGGACTCCTCCTAAGCAAGAGAGGACCTTGATGTTCGTTGAACTGAGGGTAAACGGCAAACCCATTCGGGCGATGCATCCGATGATAGATGCAGGTGCTACTCACAACTACTTGGCCTCAACTCAGGTGGAGCGTCTTGGGTTAGTTGTGGGAA
>ML286178.1:0-40682 GCA_005239495.1 Nicotiana undulata
TAAGTGAAAACTCCATGGTGCTGCTGGGAATTGCCAGAGGAAGCAGCTCACCGTGAAGTCAAGACCACAAACTTAGGATGTATCTCCGGTACAATAACCAGAATCACCGGCCTCAGAACCTGTAAAGTTAAGTACAGAAGTGCAGCATGAGTACATATTAAATAAATATGTACCCAGTGAGTATCCCGCCTAATCTCGAAGAAGTAGTGACGAGAGGTCGACTCGATACTCACTAAGGTCCAACAGTAATAACATAAGATAGAATATAATGAAATAAGTAGGCATGTCAGGAAGTAAGCAACAAGTACATATCAAGAGCAGAAATCCAAACAACTACTGAATTAAACAATAATACACTCTCAAGGGTAAGACCACCGAAACAAAACCGTGATCACCAAATCTTAGATCCGCCCTGGCGTACGGACCGCTCCCATAAGGTACCTTCTAAACTCGTCGTGGCGTACGACCCGATCCCATATATATATAACAAATGCTTTTCAACTTTGTCATGGCGTACGACCCGATCCAATATATATTTCAAATATTTTTCATCTCTGTTGTGGCGTACGACCCGATTCCATATATATTACAAATACTTTTAAACTTTGCCGCGGCCTACGCCCCCATCCCATATATATTACAAATACTTTTCAACTATGCCGTGGCGTACGGCCTGATCCCAATATCTTATAATACTTTCTTTCCATAACTAATTCCTTTCCATTCAACAATTTTCCATAAAGCCTCAGAGGAACAATACTACACAAAACATAATCTCATAGTACACATGACGTCACAATGAATCATATAAAGCATTGCAAGGAAGCATATAAGGCATTACGAGGAAGCATATAAGGCATTACGAAGAAACATGTAAGGCATGATGTGGGTCTAACTACCCGAACATAACAATGATAGTCGTTACATACGGACTCTCGTCACTTAGTGCGTACGTAGCCCCAAACAATTTACACATAGAATATACATCACCTATGGGGACAATTCTCTCTTACAAGGTTATAAAGGAGACTCACCTCGTGTCGAATCTACCCCTCGGACCACAATTACACCCGAAACTCCGAACTCTACACCCGAGGACTCGCAACTAGTAAAAAGGTATACAATAATATCAATGCATGCACAATGCGGGAAATTATCCTAGCTATTCAATAAAATCTCTATTCTTGAAAAATTCCCAAATTCCAACCCCGGTCCCGCATGTTTAAATTCCAAAAATTCTCGAAAGGATCACTCACCCATAACCTAAGGATCATTAAGGTGTGATTTCTACTTGAATTAATAGCCTAAAATGGAAAATCACAAAATCCACAATAGCCCTAAAATTACTACCGAATTCTATGATTTTAGATAATTTAGTGGGGAATTTAACTAGGAATTAATGTTTGAAACTAGTGTTAGAAAGTGCATATATATATAAATATGTACCCAGTGAAAAGAAAGTGCAGCATGAGTACATATATATAAATATGTACCTAGTGAGTATCCCGTCTAAACTCGAAGAAGTAGTGACGAGAGGTCGACTAGATACTCACTAAGGTCCAGCAACATAATATAGAATGAGATAAGGCTAAAGCAATAGGCATGCGAAACAGTAAGCAGCAAGTATATGAACACATAATGTAACACAAGTAAGAGCACCAAGTACCAATTCCTCTTATTCAACAATACCTTGCCAATACTGTCATATGTGAACCAGACTCAAGTGTACATATACCGACATGGACAAGACAACCGGCCGGAGTCATAAGGTAGGTCATAAGGACTGAGGTCATAAGCTCCCCACGATCGCGAATCATACCTGCGACTCGTGTGATGACTCAATAGTAATAAGCTCCCCACGATCGCGCATCATGCCTCCGAATCGTGTGCTGACTCGATAGTAATAAGCTCCCCACGATCGCGCATCATGCCTGCGACTCGTGTGCTGACTCAATAGTAATAATATTCACATATAGGTACCTATGGGTACCGACTCGGCCGTGATCTCAACAGGATTGTGTCAATATCATATCATTGATGGCCAATTAGGATTTACATCATCATATTTCTACCTCTCCCATGTTATTTCAACAATAAACACAATTTATAATACATTCAATGGTTCAAATAAGGCACGAAATGGCATGCTCGAGGGTCCTACGGCTACCCGACATAGCAATATAGTCGCCACGTACGGACTCTCGTCACTTGGTACGTACGCGGCCCCCTAAACATGTACACATAGAAAACAAGGAACCTACGGTGAAATTTCCCCCTTACAAGTTTGGAAAGGAGACTCACCTCGTGACAATATCACCCCTCGGATCAAGGATGCGCCCGAATCTCCGAAATTCAGCCTCGACGGCTCGCAACTAACCAATCATGGTATAATTGAATTAATTTAGGTTCAAAGAAGAATAATTAACAATAAATCCTAAAATTAAGCATTCTTGACCATTTCCGGAATTTCGACCCCGGGCCCACACGTTTGGATTTTGAAAATTCTTGAAGGAATCACCTACCCGAAGTCTAAGGATCGAAGTTATGTGATTTATTCAAGGATTTATAGCCTCAAATGAATAATTCACCAATTTATTCAAAGCCCTAGAATTTCTATCCAAATTTTATGGTTTTTGATTCTTTAGGAATTAAACCCGTTGAATTCTATGCATAGTAGTGAAAATTGGAAGAGAATTACTTACCTCTACAGTGGGTGGTCATGGGAGGTGTTGCTCAAACTTGGATGCTCTCTAATGGAGGTTGATGGTGGGTAAAAATGAAGAAAGCCCGTATTTTTGGACATTTAAAGGGGCTGGCAACAGTGATTTCTGCGACCTTGGGACCGCAGGTGTGGTCTCACACCTGCGAGAATATCATCGCCCCTGTGGAAAAGGACCTAGGACCCTGGGCATCGCACCTGTAGAGAAGGAGTCCGCACTAGCGGTCCCACTCCTGCGGAAGAAGCGTTGCGCCTGCGATGGGGGTCGCACCTGCGAAGGCTGGACCGCAGGTCCGGACTCGCACCTGCGACTGAGAGACCGCAAGTGCGGTCACACCAGAAGTAGTTGCACCAGCAATGCTGGTTTTTGGCCTCGTGCGGGGTCCGGGAGGCGCCTGGGCCCACCCGAGCCCCCGTCAAAACGTACCAACATGTACCAAATCATTATACGGACTGGCTCGAGCCTACGATTCCGAGGTCGTTTGCTCAAAATGTTGACTGAAGTCAAACTTGGCCAAATAGGCCAACCTTAAGGAACCAAGTGTTCTTAAACCATTCAAATCATTTCCAAATCCCGAACCACCCGCTCCTGCAAGTCATAAAGCATGAGTAGCCGCTATGGAAGGTTTCATTTAAGGGGACGGGGTCGTAATACGCAAAATGACCGGCTGGGTCGTCACAACTCTACCATATGTTATTACTGTTGGACCTTAGTGAGTATCGAGTCGACCTCTCGTCACCAATTCTTCGAGTTTAGGCGGGATACTCACTGGGTACATATTTATTTAATATGTACTCATGTTGTACTTTCTTTTATTTTCTGTACTTGATTGTACAGGTCCGGAGGCTGGTACTTCTGATTATCAGGCCAGTGCTAGATATTGATAGCGTGGTCATACTTCACGGTGAGCTGCTTTCCCGGTGACTTCCTAGTAGCACCCTGGAGTTCTTTTGTTATATTCTCTGTCCATTTCATTCAGACTGAGACTCTGTATATATTGTAGTCATTGTATATTCAGTAGTTGCCCATGACACTCGTGACACTAGTTCCTGGCACACACGCGTAGTGTATGTATATTTTGGGTTTTGGGTTGTATAGCTATGTATATGTTTTATTTCGGCCTTGTATTTACTATGATTTTTCCTACAACTCAAGGCTAGTATCATGTTAGTTGTTTTAAACTGGTAATTATTGACTTGTTCGATTAGATGGGAAGGGTAACACTTAGTGTAATTTGTGTTGGCTTGCCTAACCTCGTCGTTGGGCGCCATCACGACCCGGATTAGGATTCTGGGTTGTGACACTTATTTCCTTTAACTGGATAGAAATCCTGCCTATAGGGTTTCAACTATGTTGTTAATTCTACTCATTTGTCAAAACTGTATAAGTTCTACATTGTGTTTAGAAATCCTGTCTATAGGACATCCATTGGTGATGTTGATTCTGAATTCTATATTTGCGTATTAGAGATCCTGCCTATAGGGTTGATGTTATAATTGCATTAGAAATCTTGCCCATAGGATCTATTAATATGTCCAACAAACATGTGTTAGCAATCATGCCTATAGGACCACAATGTTTGATTCAATTGTTTTTTGGCAATATGTAAACTTTCTGCCCATGTACTCAGTAATAGATATCATGTCTATAGGATAAAAATCAGTTTTAAACCTAGAGATCATGCCTATAGGATTTAAGTCAGTTCAGTAATTAGAAAGCATGCCTATAGGATTAAAGGAAATACAAGGAATCAATGTGCACTTAGATATCCTGCTTATAGGGTAACAATCATCACACTCATAGAAGTCATGCCTATAGGATTCTACTAATTAGTTCTGAATACAACCGCCACTGTCAATCACTTAGACAATATGCCTATAGGATCTAATAACAATTCTGGATTCGTAATTGTGATTCATTACTGTCTAAAACGCCTAGATATTATACTGAATAAAATCAATAGGCAAATAATAAGTCATGACGCTCGCCTTAATGAAATTGCTCCTATATAATACTGCTCGCCTATTTTTCAAATGAATATCCTGCCTATAGGACTTTACGATTAATAAAGCATGGTTAATCATTTGCGTGCATTTGTTGTTTATGTGAGGAGGTCAATATGAGCCCATGTATGCTTTTTATTTGAAAGTCCTATATGTTTTGCTTGCTGCCTAGTCTTTTACATTTTTGAGCAACCTAGGCCTGGTCTAGAGCTATCCCAAATAGAGGTCCTAATACCTCCGGAGCCATAGGTAAGAGACGGGTAGTGCACGCATAAGAAACGAAGTAGAATCAACTAGAACGCTTAAGTAACAACTTAAAGATAGTAATCGGGTAGCAGGAGATGATAGTCCGTGCTTGCTAAATACTATGAGTAACACCCCGATTTGAGGGAGTTACAAAGTATCGCACGGGGTGATCTTTTAGGCTAAAAAACTTAGGACCCCCCCCCCTTTCATTTTTGAATAAATCATGTATTTTATTTGTCCAAATTGTTTCCTTTCCCCTTAGACTAATTCGCTTAATTTAAGTTCGGGCGGGACCCACTGATGTGGACCTCGAGGGGCTTCCCCTCAAGGTAATTTGAGCCCTTACCTGATCTCTGGTGATGTAAACTAGTGTAACATGAGTTATCTGCTATATGTGCCCTAACGCATCTTAATCCGTTAGGTGGCGACTCTAAACCAATTCCTTTTCTTTACCCTCTCAAAAGGAGTTGTCCAAAAATGTCGAAACCCTATTTCGCGAGAAAAAGGGGGAGCGACAAAGACTGATTTTCTTCATGGTGAGTCAGATGAGGAGATTTATATTGAGCAGCCTGAGGACTTCGTAGTTAAGCTTGCAGATAAGCATGCGTTTTGGAGAAAATTTGCAGGTATGAAGCCTGTCAATAGTTCCTCTACTTGAAGACACATTTGGCCCCTTGACTGGAGGGGGAGTTTGTTGGGCACATGCCCATTTTGTCCAGCCAAAGGCTCAATGGCCTAATCCTATTCTCTTTTGGTTTCCATTCCTATTCGGAATTGGATTCGGTATTTATTCCTATTTAGAGTTGGTTTTAGCTTTAAGAGAAAGCATCACTCATTATCTATAAATAGGACAACTTTGGAGAATTGTTCTATGCTCATTAGTACAAGTCTTTGAAAGACTTAAGCACATAAGAGTGGCTTTTTAGAGAGCTTTCATCAAGAGAGAAGAGAGAAGAAAAGTATTCGTTTTGTTGTAGATTTTTATTCCGACCAGCCAACTCCAAATTACATTTTCCAATTTGTTAACCCCTGGATCGGGCTGAAATTTTGACTGAGTGTTCGTAACATCTTGGTCTTTGATGTGAACGGTGAAGATCGTATTTGGAGGCCCGTAGCATCTGATTTCGAGCCTCGAACAGCAGCTTCATTTTTGTGGATTCTCCTCTTTCTTCAATTGATTAGTTGTTGCTCTTGTTGCTATTGTTACTCTGTGTTTGTCACTTGTTGTGTAGCCAATTTGGAGAACTTTTGTAACCCTCTTATTATTATAGTGGAGCTTTTTGGATCTTTGTGATCCGTGGTTTTCACCTTCGATTTGAAGGATTCTCCACGTTTAAATTTGATGTTTTTTATCTTCTTTATTTTCGGGTTTGCCTCTTCCTCGACATAACATGGACAACACAAGCAAAGCAGGTGATTCTGCAAAAGAAATAGAACGCAAGAGAAAAGAGAAGCAAACTCCAGAAAGCATCAAATTCAAGCTCACTATTTCTTACTGAAGCTGATTCAAAGGCCACAAAGTGAAGGTGAAAGGCAAGTCAAATTCATCTCCTGCTGGTATCATTATCTGTAGAGATTTTTCAATAAGATTGTATCTATCTCTATGCATAATGTCTTTCCTTTAATAGAATCCTGTTTTTTGTGTGTGACTATTTCTGTATTTCATTAGCTCGAGGTAATGATCCATGGAATGAATCAAGGCATTACGCGTTCCATATTTTGTTACTTCAAAACTCATATATAGTTCTAAAATGAAAAAGCATAAAGCATATAACTTTGCTGCGTTGATTGAATCTTGCAGTCGTACGAGTATTGCAAATGAAAATATCACTTAACGAAGGAAAGAGCAGTAATGTAATATCACAATTATTTCAAGACAGTCAAAAAAATTCATCTCCTGTACAAATAGAGCACTAAATGTAATATCACAATATTGAAAATTCTGATACAAAAAGTAGAATAGAATGTGAGAAAAGACTTATCAGAGTTTCAAATTAAGATCAGGCAATGATGGATCTGTCCTAGTTTGAGGAGCTACAGCTACAAAGTTTATGTTGGAACCTTGCCCAGAATTAAACCTCTGATTGCCACCAATTCCCTCTACTTGCCTGAAGCTACCGGGCCAAAACATTTCCACTTCATCGTCTTCCACAAATACTGGCATCCCGAAATAGCCTTGTTCAAATCTCGCCCCACTTCTACTTGCGTGTGTAGGCGTTTCTTGGTACGAGACTCGTTGGTGCATAGAAGCATGAGCTTCCACACCAAGAGTTCGAAATGCAGCCCCGTGTAGGGGCAACGATGCCAAGCTAGCATACCTGTTCGATAACATTCCCATCCGCATTGCCCTCTTCGCCAAAGTCCTCTCCCTCTTATGTGCATTCTGGTGTCCTCCTAAAGCCTGCGAACTGTAAAACTTGCGCCTACAGAAATTGCATGAGAAAATCCTGGATAATGTTGCTGTTGGAGGATGGGGTACTACTTCATCACTTGTCTCACCATTGGCGTTCAACTCGGGATCACTGCTGTTAAAGCCAAGAGTCAAGTCAAGAGTAACAGGCTTTGAATCCTGCTAAAGATTAAAAGAGTTTGTCAGGCAGGAATTGGTACTGCTGTCCTTGGAGGGACCAGGACAAGTTTCTTGGACATATATATTTGAACCTAATTGGCAGCTGCTGACCTCGGACTCCTCTTCTGATTCCAAATTGAAATTTGGAGGCTTCATGTTGCTTGGACGAAAATCGAGTATGGATTTAAACTAGGTAAACTACAGGGTCTATTCAATCAATGGATGGTTGCCGTTCCTTGAATCACCTGCATTGCACAATGAAGTATATGATTTTTCAAAAGGAGAAATAATCCAACATGAGCGTGAACCTACTGTTGAAGTGTGTGACCATCTCATCTAAAAATTTAAACTGTTAGAGGGAACACACTTTTATTTACTTAATTGTGTCTTCTACACGCTCCCTCACGTGCGGGCTTGATTCTTTTTTACGAGCCAAGCATGTAAAAAATTCTTTTTGATATCAGTGAGACTCGAACCCAGGACCTCTCCCTACTTTGATACCACGTTGAAGTGTGTGACCATCTCATCTAAAAGCTTAATTAAGCAGTTAGAGATAGCACACTTTTATTTACTTAATTATGTCTTCAACAGCTACTCGAGGAATAGACACAATGATCAATTAAGAGCACAGAAGCCAAAAGAAGTAACATCCAGCGGAAGAAGGGTGAGCCCTTACACTTCTTCCAGACTGACTATAAACTACAATCCAGCAAGAGAAACAACACTTGAATGTACAAGGTAATGGAACACAAAGTTAACAGAAAAACAGATTCGAATTTATGTCTTAAAAACGCCAGTAAGGCAGATAATCCAGCGGACTCTGCATGGTCGCACAAGGCCAAGCAAGCACTAGCTTGCAAGATATTCCAGAAGGCAGAGAATTAGCAAGAACACAGTAGCTTTGATTCCTTAATAATCATATTCTTCACCTCAATAGCTTCAAAATTAAGTAATACATGGGTGTGAAATGGAGAAGATACATAGTGCCTCAACTCAGCAAGATATTTGAGCTTTAACTCAAGAAGAGCAGAGATCTCATAGAACATGCACTAGAACGACAACAACAAACCCAGTGTATTCCCACACTACCTTGAACAAGGCACAGAGGTTGTTTCCGGTAGACTCTCGTCTCAAGAAGATAAAGGGAAGGGACAATGACAAGCAAACCAATCGGAAGAACATGCGCTAGAACCGCTCACAAAATACATAAGATGTCAGACGTACTGATCGCATCAATCTGTTTGACAGACTCCAAGCACTTAACTATTTGTTCCTTAAATTGCTGTTAGCACTCCTCAGGCAACTTTTTATGTCAGCATTATGTAATTTTTGAGGGCTTAGTAAACAAGTATGTATTAATAAGTATATAGCAGAGGTGAATATACACCCGATATACGTATAATAGCATGTACAGCGTTCCTTTGTCCGTCTTCACAATCACCAGATATTGTTCATCCAAAACTTGGATACATTTTCAGACTAAGGTCCCAATATTCAAATTTTTACCTCGTGTAACATACCTGCAAGACCTTCAGTAAGAATGACATGACAGGAAGTTGACAGATTTTGTAGGCTATACCATTACCTATAGCAAGCATTATCGATAGCACAAACATCTGATAATTCACATATTTCTTTTAATGGTTATTATGTTGATTAATATCTTTAAGCGCAGAAGCTCCTTCGTAGCTTGTTTTGACTTCATCTTTTCAACCTTCTATTCACTATTCAACTTCAAACTTCTTCTGAAGGTTTTGATTTACTTTCTTCTCTGCAGGTTGTAATCCGCTGGTCTATAACGTAGCTGAGAAGGAATTCTAACTAAGGGGATATCGTTCGTGAAGTATCAGAGAGAAGCTCTTTAGTTTGTTCCATTTCCCTGTGAAACTTAAAATTACTTCAGAGTTCCTGGATTTCTATGCGGACACCAGCGTTAAACAACAGCAATAATAACATATCCAGTGGAATTCCACAAGTGGAGTCTGAGGAGGGTATTGTATACGTAGATCTTACCCCTACCTTAGGGAGGTAGATAGGTTGTTTCTAATATACCCTCGGCTCAAGAACACCAGCATTATCTGGTGAACAATTACCAACCAATTGATTATAACCTGAACAAGTTCACTATACACATATGCAAACAGCCTTCAAATTCCTATATCAGTAGAATAGGATATTACACGAAAGCATAAGAATTCTCTATTCTAAAATCAGTACCAGCGCATCAATTTTCAGTCAAGAAACTCTTGAAAAGCTGGAAAACATAGAAGAAGCAAAAGGACACAATTACCCTAGATATTTCTTCTTATGGTCTATTTTCATTTTTCCGCGTGCGGAGGTCTACTGAAATAGACTCTCTACATTCACTGCAGGGGTAAGGTCTGCGTACTGCGCAGTCTTACCTGCATTTCTGCAAGAGGCTGTTTTCGCGGCTCGAACCCGTGACCTAGTGGTCACATGGCAGCAACTTTACCCCAAGTCTTCCCTTCTATAATCAACAACATAGTAAAGAATCTAAAACCCACTATGGTTTGAACTAGAAAACTTCATAAAAGAGTATAGCATCTCTACAGTTTCACTTAGAAAAATTGATAGGTTAGTTCAATTCAATTCCTTAATCCAGTTTCTTCTTACATATCCAATTTAATATAAAGCAAAATAGTCCACTAGGACCTAAACTACACCAGAAGAGCAAATTTGAAGCTACTCATAGTAGATCAAGAAAAGAAACCATAGTCAGAAACCAAAAGCTCCAATCTTAAAAAGAGAAATTAATAACTAAAAAATCATACTCATAATAATACTAATAACAAACCAACAAAGCTCATGACTTTAAGAAAAGTAGAGTACCCTTTAGTTATTTCAAGAAACGTGCAGGCTCAGAGCTAAAGAAGTGATCTGACAGAATAGTTCTGCTTTGTGGTATTCTAGTTTTTACTAAAAATAGTGAGGTACAAAGAGAGAGATGATAATAAGTTTAACATGAAAGAAATAGAGATAAGATCATTGGAGAGAGAGAGAGGTGCAACGTCAGATTAAAAAAACAGACAACAGCACACTACTTTAGTAAGTAGTATAATTTTTGGTTGTTGTTTGACGCTCTTTTCATTCAATTCAACCACTCTAGATTGGGAAAAGCATTAAACAGTGACAAAGAGAGAGACATAGGAAAAAACAAACTAGTACTAGGACTGTTAGAAGAGAACAGTGTGTGTGTGTAAGTCCCACCAATGACATAGAAATTGGATCCTCAAGTTAAAATGCATTTCCAAGATTCTCTTCAGATTTTTCTTTTTAATAAGTTTTATGACAAGCCTTTTCAGCCTTGTCGTTGTTCGCATGGAAACCCATAACTTGCCCATTCCTACCTCCATTAATGTCTTTTTATTGATTTTTCACATCAGTGTGCGCGATGGTAAAGTCAGATTAGTCAATTTGGAATAGTCTTTTAAATTTAAAATCTCAATTATCTTTGAAATCATTTTTCATTTATTTCTCTCTTTTTTAGTTTTCAGTCATTGTGTAATACTCGTATTAACGTCTGGACTAATTCAAATATATACCGTGTAAAGCCTATAAAAGAAAGAAAAAAAAAGCTCCCTACTCTACATTTTTTCATTCTCAGTGCTCGAACCTAAGATTTCGGGGGAACAATTTTATCCATCTGCTACATACAATTTTCAAGGGTGGAGGGTGTGTGACATGACATGCATGTTAGGTTATTGTATAGCCTAAAGACAACATAGCACATTTAATACCACTAGGCAAACCAGACAATAGTATGGACCCCCAACCTTATTATAAAGTAGTGTGACACCTCCTCGTGATAACTATGCAATTTGTCTTCATAGAATTGTGCTCGTAACCATTCATAGGCTCAGATATTCTATTTTTACTACAACAAAATTTAATGGTCATGCCAAAGTGACTAAAAACATTTAATAGTTCAATTTTCTTTCAATATCTCGGTTTTTCATGTGTGCCTTAACTAATTTTATAGGTGGTCTACTATTTTTATCGGTATGAATATCGGTAATTTTGTCCACTAAAGATTGAACCGATCTTGCCTCTGTTAAAATTTTAACAAAAGATTCACGGTTCACAGCTCATTTCTTGGATGACTGGACCACACTCTTGAGTACAATATTATTTTTTTGGTAATTAATTTTTATTATTTACCAAAGTAATATTTACAGCGCTTTTCAGAATTTGAACTTGGACATATGGCCCCAAATTCAGCAACTCATCTCATCACCTTTCGCTTCTAGTTACATTCCTATGCTATGGATAAAATTTTAATCTATTCAATATGCTATACAACCTTAACGTCATACTACCTCTACAATGTACTTCTTGTATAATCATCCTCGTAACTTCTTTGTTGCTCCTCTTCTTCTTCTGAAATATTCAGTAGTTTCTTTCCATCTAAATCTGGTATACAGCTGCTCCTAAAGTAAGCCGATATATCTCTGCTTGTGCTTGTTTTCCTGCTGCCTGTGTAACTGCCCAACTGATTTTCTCCTCCCAGCATTGTGTTTGTCTATTTATTCCCTGCCACAATAGTAGTTTTTGCCATACACTTGCTGAAAATGTGCATTCAAAAAATAGGTGCTGGTGGCTTTCTTCCTCCAGTTCACATAGCGAGCATATTTGGCAATTTATGATGCCCCATTTGCTTAATCTGTCTTTTGTGTACAGCCTTTTCTGAACTGCCAAGTATAAGATAAACAACCATTTTGGACATCCTTGGTTGTTACAAACTAGTCGCCTCCAAGTTACTTTATTCAATTCACCTCTCAATTTGTTATACATCATTCTTATGGAGAAGTTTTCACCATTCAGTAACTCAAGTCGATTGAGACCAGCTTCATCCAAGTACTTAGTGGCTTGTAATATATTCCTTGTTATCCAAGCAACTTGATTAACCTTTGTATCCCATGGCATCTTCCCTTTCATATAATATTCATGGACTCATAAGATCCATAATCTTTCTTTTTTCTTATAGATGCTCCATAATTGCTTTAGAAGTGCAGCCTTGTTCCATGTTATCATATCCGTTACATTCAGACCACCAGGAGATTTTGGGAGGTAGATTTTCTCCCATACTACCATAGTTTTCCCCTTCACATCAGCCTCCCTTGTCCAGAGAAATCTTTTACAAATGGTTTCGATTCTTTGTAACACTGTTTTAAGGAGTGGAAATACTTGGGCCCAGAATGAATGAACAACTATTAATACACTTTTGATAAGCTGTAGTCTCCCTACATATGACAAAAACTTGGTTGTCCAGCTAGTTATCCTTCCTAGCATTCTGTCTAGTAAAGGTTGGCACTGCCCCACTGTAATCTTTTTAGTGCTCAAAGGAACTCCAAGGTACCTGAATGGTAGTGTTCCCACAGAAAAACCCAGGACATGTATGATCTCCTGTTGAATCTCTGGTGATACTCCCCCAAAATAGATACAACTTTTAGTTGGATTTGCAATGAGTCCTGAGACCTTTGAGAACTGCTAGAAGCATTCATATAACATCCTCACTGATATCACATCACCCCTGCAAAACAAAAGCAAGTCATCTGCAAAGCTCAATTGGATCATTTGCAACCTTTCACACTTAGAGTGAAAATTGAAATTTGGCTTGTCCTTCAGTTGTTTCAGCAACCTAGTCAAGTACGCCATTGCCAGCACAAACAAATACGGGGACATTGGGTCACCTTGCCTCACTCCTCTCTTGGATGCAAAAAGAGGTGTAGGACTTCCATTAATGCTAATGGAGTATGAGACTGTTCCCATGATCCATCCTACAAACTTTCCAGGAAATTCCAACCCTGACAACATTTGTTCCAGAAAAACTCATTCTATAGAATGATACGCCTTCTGCATGTCTATTTTCACCATACATCTTGGTGAAACCCCTTTCCTGTTGTACCCCTTCACCAGCTCATGACTTAACAGAACATTATCGACCAACATTCTCCCAGGGACAAAGGCTGCCTGACTGTGATCAACTAATACTTCCATCATAGGTTGCAATCTTTTTGTTATCATTCTTGCCACAATTTTATATAAGATAGTACAACACGAAATTGGTATGTACTCCTTAATTGAGGAAGGATTCTTCACTTTAGGTATTAAAGTTACTGAAGTAGTATTTATAAGTTTGTACACGGTACCTGTATCAAAATACTCTAATACCCTCAGTTACATCATCTCCTATAATCTTCCATGCCTTCTTAAAGAAGTATGCATTGAAACCATCTCCTCCAGGTGCCTTCATATCATCTATTCCATTTAGAGCATGTGACACATCCTCTTTATTGAATGGTTTAATAAGCTGTAGTTGTTGGCTTCTGTTCAGAATAGTCCCTTGCCGAAGGACTCTTGGGTGTACTGCTGGTAAGCTTCCAGTATCTGAGCCCAAAAGCTCCTTGTAAAAGTCTATTATCTCTATTTGAATTTCCTTAGGGCTGTTTGTCACTTCTCCATTCCTTGTTTTAATCATTCTGATTTGGTTGTGAGTTATTCTTCCTTTCATACTTGCAAAGAAGAAGGCAGTGTTTGAATCCCCCAATCTGATGTTCTGAACTCTTGACTTCTGCTTAAATATGCTCTCTTCAACAAGATTCCACTTCTCAAGCTGCATTTTGAGATCCTTTTCCTTGTCAATCTTCTCTGAATTCACATTATCATCTCTCATATTACTTGTAATTCTTCCAGTTCAGTTCTGACCTTGTGTAGCATTTCACTGGTCTTTGTTCTTGCATTCATCTTCTTCATTTCTTTTCTAATTGTCTTCAAGTTCTGCCATACTCCATTCATCTTTCCCTCCGTCCTTGCCTAATTGTCATGTACTGTTCTTTCAAACTCTGGGTGGTCAGCTAAGTAGTTGAAGAACTTAAATGGTTTTCTCCCACTATCAGTAGGTATTTCTACCTCAAGCCTCAAAGGTGAATGATGTGAAAAATGAGGGTCCAGTATTTGAACCTGTAAAGGGGGCATAGTAATCATCCAATCAGCATTAACAATTGCTCGATCAATCTATACACATGGTTATTGGTCCATGTATATGTCCTTCCAACCGTTGGCAATTCATTCATCTTGCATTCTTTCATGAACTCTTTGAAGTCCTTAGTTTCATGTGCTTGGACTTCACTTCCATACCTTTTATCATCAGCATCAATTATGGAATTAAAATCTCCCATGATCATCCATGGTCTTGCTATTTGCGCATTCAGATTCCTTAACTTAGTCCACATCTCCCTTCTAGTGTATACTGTGTTATACACAGCTGAAAATTGGAACTCTTTTGTCTTTGTTTTCACTAGTCCATGGATCACTTGATCTCATGTATCCATGACAGTGAACTGAATCTCCTCCAGATTCCATACTATCCATATTCTACTTCTTGGCCCATGTCCTGCATTAGTGTACCATTTCCAGTGTGGTACAACTGTATTCATAATACTATCCACTTTATTATCTTCTACTCTAGGTTCACTAATTGCAATTAAGCTAACTTTATATTTCTTTAATATCTCCTTGTGCTTAAACATCTTATTGAAGCCCCTCACATTCCAGGTAACTATTGGCATATTTGTGGATGATGGTCATTCTTGTTTCCCCATGTCTCTCCACATGTACCTGGACTAGTCTGAATAAGTTGCTTTGAGCTTTGTCCCCCAGGTTTTCCTCCTTCAACTAGCATCTTGAAACCATTCAAAACTGTTATATGGCTACCATTTTGAGGAATCTGTGGATTTTTTGCTACTGATCTTCCCCTCACATCTCTCCTATCTCCAGCATCCTGAACTACTCCTTGTTGTATCGTTTCCTGTTGAATTGATTTTTTTGTTTCATTAATCTGCAAACTCTTGTTGTTGTCTATGTTTCCAATAATTTTCCATTCTGTTTTCTGCTGCTGTTGTTTCATCCTTTGTTGTGGCCCTGGATTATTCTCATTCTGATTTTTCTTTTCTGTTTGACATTTGTGTCCTATTTGTAAACATTTAGGACAGTAAATCGGCTTCCAATCATACCATAGTGCTTGTTCAAACACTCTTCCTTGCAGATCATTCACCTTAACTCTGTTTGGCAATTCTCTTGTAACATCTATTTCCACAAGTATTCTAGCATAGGAAATTCTGGTTGAATTAGTAGTACAATCATCTGCGCACAAAGGTAGACCCAACCCACTTCCAATTTTGCTCAAAGTTATAGGACTCCAACAACTTAAAGGAAGGTTTGGTAGTTTCACCCAAATTGGAACAGTTTTTAATTCTTCCTCATCAAAGTTAAAGTCACTGGTCCAAGGCTTCAATATTATCGGCCTATTATTCATCATATGAGGACCTACACATAGCAATTGACTCTTGTCTTCCTCACAGCTGAAATTTATCACAAAGTATCCTGCATTGTGATAATAAATTTTTGGTTTAGTCTCGAAGTTCCCTTGCGCTGCAACATACCTTTCCATTGCTGCAATTGTAGGTGTGCCTCCAACCATATACCCAATTAAAGCAAATTTTCATTTCTCATTCTCAGTTTTCACATCCTCCTGTGTTAATTCTGCAACCTTCTCCCCATTTATTATTGTTGGTGGAACAAATCGAATCTTCATTCCCTTAGTAGCCAATTTATTTCCCTCTACCATATTTGCCCATGTTCTTCCTCCATTTTCCTTATGCTCCAATTGTAGCCTTCGTTGTGTGTTTCCTTTTCCAGCTGCCATCTCCAGAGGTCGTTCTGTTTTGCCTCCTCCCTCCCCACTAGATTGATTCCCAATTAAGATAGTATTTGGTTCCATAGTAGTCGGCGTGTTCTCATTATTCAGTGGCGTCTTAGTCCCTTCTACTCTTACTGGTAATGCTGGCCATATTTCTGAATCTGATTTCTCCTGCTCTTTTCCTTTTGTCTGTGCCCTCTGTGTTTTTTGTGTTCCTTCATTACTGCTTCCTGCTTCCTTGGTTCCACTTGCTCCAATTGGAGTGGTGTCTTTGATTTCCTTCGCTTCCATTAACACTGGCGGTGCTGTGAGAATTTCCCCTTGTTGAATTGGTAAACTTGTAGGAGTAACATTGATTCCCACTGTAAAACTTCGTCCCTCAGCAATCTTAATTTCATCCTTCTGAACGTTTTTAGCATTTTTTGCTGGCCGTCCCCTCCCCATTTTTTTGGTGGGCGTACGTTAGCTTTCACGCTAATCGTGCGCCGAGAGAAACTGTCTAGAGAGAGAAACTATTATCGAGTACAATATTTAATAGTTTAATTGATATCCCAAAGCTTGAATGCAATAATTTGGGAAAGAGGATTTCTAATTTAGATCTATTTAATTCATATACACTCTTTTTATACACTCAACGATTCATTCCGTGGTTTATACAGATATATTAAATATTGTCATGATTTTTTCTATCAAGCTAACTTTCTTATCTTTATTGTAATATTATGATTCACTATTAATAATATAGTATATACTTTAAATTGCATCTTAAACACTATAACTAGAACTAAATATTATCATATAAATATAAAATAAATGAAATTTTTAGTTAAAAAACACATTTCTACCTTCACTTTTTTCTATACACGAGCTTGCCACATCCAAAAGAACATTATAGAGGGAATATATTTTTGTGGCCTGTGCGATATGCCAATAAAATCCATATGTATGATAACTAAGAAAATCTCTCGAGAAGACTTGATCACGCCCAACTATGCCTTATAAAAGGAATAAGTGGTTGCTCCAAATATAATTCGGTTCAAATCCGGAGTCGAATCTCACAGGGAACTAACCTATTCACTACAACTTTTAATAATGCTAAAGACAAGCTCAGACAACTTTTGGATGCAAGATTTTTATGAATAAACAGTGAAATTTATTTAGATAATGTAAGATGACAATAAAATTAACAATAATGGGGACTACCATGTCCAATTCAATGATAAAAGGATCTAGGGCTATTGACTTCCCCATCTGCCGGATTAATTCTCCCTTGTTCTTGCCTCTAAAACCAGCTATATTTGACTTTTGGGCAAGTTTAGGCTTTATATAGGTTTAGGTTAGTCACCTAGGAAATTACATAATTAACCCTGCATGTTTGGCTTCCGTCCGCCGATCCGCGGCTGCGGATTCGACCGCGGATCCACCCGCGGATTTTGACTTCTTCATTGCCTCGAGTTCGCGAGCTAATTAGCGGCCCACTTCGCGGTCGCGCACCTGGATGGGTCGTTTCGCTTGCTTTTCTCGCTCCTTTTCGACTGGTCTAACCGTTGATTCCTCTTTTCAGAATGACTCCAAAACACTCTTTAGCTCCCTCTTAGCTCAAAGTGGCTCCTGCAAAACATCAATTTCTTAATTAGATCATTTTGTTATCTTTTAACATTCAAATATCAATAAAGTGCCGCTAAATTAGAGTGTTAATCAAGACTCAAGGTAATTAAATGCAATTGAATGTCATTAAGGATGGAGCTCAAAGGTTACGTACGTACAAACATTGGCGTAGTCATATGTATTCAAGGAGTGTCAACCGACACCCTTCGTGGGAATTATATTGTGTAGGACTGTAGGTAGATAACTTTTTTTATATGTATATATATTATATATCTCTGTTTTAAAAGGAAGAATTGAGTCGCTCGGGGCTCGCCCTAGAGTGGAGTGATGAGTGGTGATTTTACCACTCATTTTAGCCTCTTTTCGTTAGATTTTGCATCCTTCAATGATAACATGAGGTCATTTATAGTTTGTATTGTTCGAATTTCAGGGAAATGATGCCATGAAGTGATTGGCGGTGAATTGAAGTGGAGTGAGCACAAATTCATGAAAAAAACACAAAAACCTTCAGTGATTCCGCACAGGCGGATGTTTGGTCGCTGGTGCAACATCGCACCTGCGAAGTATTGTACCGCACATGCGAAATGTCTCAACTATGCACAGGCCGCACCTGCGACGTGGTTTCCGCACCTGCGGAACCGCAGGTGCGATAGTTTGGTCCGCACCTGCGGAAAAGTATCAATTCACTTGGAATCGCACCTGCGATGTGGCTTCTGCTTCTGCGGAACCGAACCTGCGAGAATTCTTCCGCAGGTGCGGTCAACGGGAATCAGACCTGGACAGAGTTGTAAAATCACATTTTTCCAATCCCAAACCCACATATACTCGACCTAGCAGATATTTCAGTTTTGTTGGCTTATCTTTGAACATATTTTGAGTCTTGAAGACAAGAGAGAACATTTTTGGAAGCTAGGGTTTGCACACACACTTGGGTTTTGAAGATTTCAAGCTTGTGGTTAAGGATTTCTTACCCATTTATGTTTGTTTCTTCATTTCCTTGCTTTGTATTGAATATTTAAGCGTGTAGTATTTATTTCCAACAGTAAATCTTGTTTATGGGAATATTCTTGATTAAAGTGTGGATTAAATACCTTGTTGTGCTTATGTATTGAATGATTTTCATTTATTTATGAAGTGAGTTATTTCTTTAATTATTCTTGTTATTTAATGTTTCCAAAGGGATTAGCTAACCCTAGGTCTCGCCCATTAACTCCGAATTAATTTTGGAAAAGATAATTTGGGGTTGGGAAAGATTAATTAACAAGAACTTGAGGTTTTAACCCTCATTTTATAGATTCTACCTAGGAATAGGATTGAACTGTTTGTAGTCATTTCCGGGTGTGCTTAATCTCTTAATTGGGTTAGGAATAATTCAATTAGGAAGTCTTGTTAGTCTTCGGAAGAAGCTAATTAAGAATTATTACCCGTGGTTAATTAACATAAACTCGCTCATATTTGTAAAATCGTGAAATACATTGGATCGTCACTTGAGTGTAATTCCCGATGCATCCATACTTGTAGCCATTGATCATTTTACTTTCTTTCTAGGTTAGTTTATTTTTGTATTTAGTTATAATATTTCTTCAATCAAAAATCTAAGTGTTTGGCATTGCGCGATAAGTGATAATTCTCTTACATTCCTAACTGCCTACATATTATACTCTGTGGGATTCGATCACAACCTAGTTGGGTTACTATGTTTGACATCGATCACTTACACTATTTCAAGTAAGCACTCCAACATGAGCATGAACTCTCCATTTCGGCCATGATCAATTTCTTCCACTTCCTCATCCCTAAAGTTTTCATCACAAAAAGTAGAATCATCATAGCGGGGGATTGGGGAAGGGACGGACAAATAATCATAATCATTCTAATGACCATTTTGGAAATCACACCTATCACAAATACTCCACTCATGAATTTGAGATTGTGCGCACAATCCATCCCCAGGAGAATTTAAACAATTTTGCCACGAGTGTAGTCCTCCACAATAAGGATAGGGGTCATCAAAGTATGAACAACTACCATCCGACCAATTTTCATTATATGATGCCTTTTTTTAAAATCAAAAAATAAGAAACTATACACGAAACAAACAAGAAAAATAGATCGGGGTAAGAAAAATAATTACACAAATATATAAAAGTTTGGACCAAAGCACTTATGCTTATTTCTCAAACAACCTAAATTACGCCAATTGTTCCTCGGCAACGGCGCCAAAATTTGATACGCTCAAATTACACCTTGAAATAGTGTAAGTGATTGATGTCAAATATAGTAACCCAACTAGGTTGGGGTCGAATCCCACAGAGTATAATATGTAGGCAATTAGGAATGTAAGAGAATTATCACTTATCGCGCAATGCCAAACACTTAGATTTTTTATTGAAGAAATATTATAACTAAATACAAAAATAAACTAACCTAAAAAGAAAGTAAAATGATCAATGGCTACAAGTATTGATGCATCGGGAATTACACTCAAGTAACGATCCAATGTGTTTCACGATTTTACAAATGTGAGCGAGTTTATGTTAATTAGCCACGGGTAATAATTCTTAATTAGCTTCTTCCAAAGACTAACAAGACTTCCTAATTGAATTATTCTTAACCCAATTAAGAGATTAAGCACACCCGGATATGGTTACAAGCAGTTCAATCCTATTCCTAGGTAGAATCTATAAAATAAGGGTTAAAACCTCAAGTTCTTGTTAATTAATCTTTCCCAACCCCAAATTATCTTTTTCAAAATTAATTCGGAGTTAATAGGCGAGTCATAGTGTTAGCTAATCCCCTTGGAAACATTAAAGAACAAGATTAATTAAAGAAACAACAACACACTTCATAAATAAATGAAAATCATTCAATACATAAGCACAACAAGGTATTTAATCCACACTTTAATCAAGAATATTCCCATAAACAAGATTTAGTATTGCAAATAAATACTACACACTTAAATATTCAATACAAAGCAAGGAAATGAAGAAACAAACATAAATGAGTAAGAAATCCTTAACCACAAGCTTGAAACCTTCAAAACCCAAGTGTGTGTGCAGACCCTAGCTTCCAAAAATGTTCTCTCTTGTCTTCAAGACTCAAAGTATGTTCAAAGATAAGCCAACAAAACTGAAAATATCGGCTAGGTCGAGTATATGTGGATTTGGGATTGGGAAAATGTGATTTACAACTCTGTCCAGGTCTGATGCCCGTTGACCGCACCTGCGGAAGAATTCTCGCAAGTGCGGTTCTGCAGAAGCGGAAGCCACATCGCAGGTGCGATTCCAAGTGAATTGATCCTTTTCCGCAGGTGTGGACCAAACTACCGCACCTGCGGTTCCGCAGGTGCGAAAACCACGTCGCATATGCGGCCTGTGCACAGTTGATCCATTTGCGCAGGTGCGGTACAATACTTCGCAGGTGCGATGTCGCACCAGCGACCAAACATCCGCAGGTGCGTAATCACTTAAGGTTTTTGTGCTTTTTTCACCAATTTGTGCTCAACTCCACTTCAATTCAACGCCAATCATTTCATAGCATCATTTCCCTGAAATTCGAATAATACAAACTATAAACGACCTCATGTTATCATTGAAGGATGCAAAATCTAACGAAAAGAGGCTAAAACGAGTGGTAAAATCACCAATCATCACGGAGCACTCTAAAACGTCTCTGGACCTATGTGTGGGGCTTAGTTCCGTGAGACTTACGCCTTGGTCGTCGGGGTTTACGCCCCCGAACACACCCAATGTACTGGGCTCGCTTAATAAAACCTTATGCAATTATTTGTAACGAACCTTGTAAATCCGCAAATTTTCTTAATAAATCGTTGACTATTCAAAATTACTTTTTTTCTTAAAAAATTTCGCGAAAGTTCAAATTTGAAAGAAGTGAAAAGAATTTCTCGACTAAGAGTGTTCAGTGTATGTTACACACCTCTAAAACCTACTCCCTTCGGTTCAATTTAGATGGTGTAGTTTGATTTGGCACAAAGTTTAAGAGAGAAAAAAGACTTTTGAAATATATGATATAAAAGCTTAAAGGGCAAAAGCTTAGAGGGGACACGATATTTGTGGGGCTGTAAAAGTTTTTCATTAAGGGTAAAGTGGGTAGAATGAAGAGTTTAAAGCTAAAATTATTTCTAAATATAGGATATGTCATTCTTTTTGGAACGGACTAATAAGTAAAGTGTGTCATCTAAATTGAAACAGAGAGCGAGTAATATTTTATTTATGTATACAATATAATTTTTCGACGAATTGATCGCCCTTCGGATAATGTTACTTCGCCCCTGAGTGTACGGTATTCGGTTTGAAATACCTTAAAAACCCTCTAAACTTGGCACGCATTATTGGTTACATCCTTGAACTATATATGGTCTTAGTTACCCATATACTTGATTATTCGATAGCTATTACCCCCTTGGACGATCTCTTCCTAGGAAAGTGGCATGCACTCGCCTGCCACGTGGAATTTTCAGTCTATGTGTCATTTAATTTTTTTTTTTTATATTTTATGTATGTTGCTTTTTTAGATAGTTTTTTCCGAATAAAATTTATAGTAAAACTTGGGTAAAACTACATTATTTAGGCTAATTTTTTATTTGGCTAAAGATAATAAAGTGTTAGTTTTTCTTTTTATATAAATAGTTAAGGCATCTAAAAATATAAAAGATATATGGTTGGAACTTTATTATTTTGGCTATAATTTTTATATAGCTCTAAATTATGGTGCTCTAAAAATATCTTTTTACAGATATTACTTGAAAAAGTAAAAACATAGTTGAAATAAATGTCATTGCATCAAAAAATAAAATAAAAAGAGTGTACAATTGCAAGTTCATTATTTTTCTATACTTTTTTTTTTGGTAAAACATAATGAAGTTGTAGCCAATTTATTTTTATTGATTTGACTCGAAAATAAAAATTCAGAATTAAAATAAATAGACATTATATATAAAGAAAAAAATAGGAAATATACAATTGGTAATCCATTATTTTTGCTAAAGATTTTTTAATTGGCTAAAATGATGCAGTTCCTACAAAACGTTTTACAAATTCGGCCAAAAACAAAAAAGAAATATGCAGTATTATATCTTTAGAAGAAATTAAAAAGAATAAAAGTTAGAGTAAAGTCTACATTGTATGTTCAGATGAAGCAAGAAGAAATGCATAGTGGTAACAAATAAATCATTAGAAATGACTATATGACAATTAAAGTTAAAAAAATATTCTATTTGAAAGCTGATTTCTCAAATTTTCTTCACCCTCATGCGCTTAAAATTGAGTGCACCCATACGCTTTGTCATATCTACGTCCAGGGGTAATGACTCTCAACATGCCAAGTTCAGGGGGACAATTAAGACCACGAATAGTTTAGGATTGTAACTAATAATCCGTGTCAAGTTGGGGGAGGGGAGGTTAGGTATTCCGCCTAAGTAACATGCATATTCAAACACAATTTTAACGTTCAAAAATTATTTTGCAACACAACTTAAATATAATATTTTAAATTTCAACAAAATTTATGTTCGAACTTTCTCTGGGAAAATCGAGTTAAATGCAATTAATTGGATGCTGTCCAACTAGAAGTACAGTAACAATTATAGGAAACTAGCTTGAACTTCTCTATGTAATGGAGATATCAAACTGTCCCTACTGAAGATCTTTTTTTTCGATATTTCATGTGACAATTGCCTTGATTTTGACTCCACCATTTCCATAATGCAAGTTTAATAATTTTTAGAAAGCAATTTGGACTGTTGGTTTAAGCTTTATTCCAACTTGATTAGAAAGTTCAAAAGACGTGGAACCAAAAGCTTTTTGGACTAAACAAACTAAATATTTCAATTTGCTATTGAAAAATGGACATTGGGCCTAACTCAACCCCAAAAGCTAGTTTATGAGGTGAGGATTGCACAAGACTATATAAGGAGATCAAGGACCTCAAATTCATCCGATGTGGGACAACTCAACACCCCCCCCCCTCCCCCCTCCACGCCCAGGCCTGCAAACTGGAGCGTGAACAACATAAATAGGAGCCCAACATCGGTAATAATAATTGGGATGGGCCTGACTCTAATACCATAATAATTGGACCTTGGGCCTAACTCAACCCCAAAAGCTAGCTTATGAGGTGAGGATTGCCCAAGACCATAAGGAGATTAAGGACCTCAAATCCCTCCGATGTGGGACAACTCAACAGCTATAATGATGTATATTTCATTTTTCAATTTGCTATAAAGGTGCATATTTGATTATGTCCCGTTAATTAATGATTCTTTTTGCTCACCAACTGATTCTTGATTGTATTAAAGCTCACATGGAATTCGATTTGAGGTAAAAATTGCACGGGCCGTCTTATTTGGTCGCCCTCATTTAACTTATATCTTTTTCTTTTTTAAAGTTTTAACTTATACTCACTGTTTAAACAACTTCAGCTCCTCCTTCTTTTTCTTAATGCTGAAGATTGAGACCGTTGTCCAGTTAATTCTAATTTTAATTGCTAATGAAACACGAAAGCACGAGTTGATTCCCTGTGCTTTTACTAATGGTCTTGTTTTATAGGAGTATTGCTTTTCAAATTTTCTGATAATTCCATTATTCTAAGGCTAAAATATATAATAAATAGTAGTTAGCAACAGGATCTTAATGGCAACTTGTCATTGTTGTTTTAGAACTTCAGCTCAAAGAATGTGAAGTTCAGCAAATATAAACAAAATCTTCAGCTCCTAGAATGCTGAAGTTCAGCAAATACAAAACAAACTTCAGCCCTGAAGTTCATCACAAACATAACAAAGCTTCAGCTAAAACATGCTGAAGTTCAACAAATATAGAACAAAACTTCAGTTAAAACATGCTGAAGTTCAGCAAATACAAAACAAACTTCAGCCCTGAAGTTCATCACAAACATAACAAAGCTTCAGCTAAAACATGCTGAAGTTCAACAAATATAGAACAAAACTTCAGTTAAAACATGCTGAAGTTCAGCAAATACAGAACAAAGCTTCAGCTAAAACATGCTGAAGCTTCAGCTAAAACATAATGAAGTTCGGCAAATACAGAACACTACTTCAGCTACTAGAATGTTTAAGTTCAGCAATTACAAACAAAAACTTCAGCCAACCCATGTTGTTGTTTTATTGAACTGAAGTTTGCCATTTGCACTATGAACTGAAGTTTGCGTGATTGCCTTTGCAAGTCAAGTCAAACTTCATGCAAAAATATCTGAAGTTTTGCTAGACTTCAGGCAAAATTTTTTGCTACTTCAGGCCTGTATACCTAAAGTTACGCGAAAAGTGGGTACACTTGCAATTTTGTTTGCAAAGTGAGTATAAATTAAAATATGATTCAAAAAAGCGAGTATAGATGCAAATGCCCCCGATTTGAGGACGATACATTTGTACTAACTTTGTGTTGAATTATGCTATTTTTAAATTTTAATGGGTGATAATTTTAAATTTAGAGTAATAAACATACATTAAAACGTTGGATTCCATTTTTTTTTCTTTTTGGAAAATTCTCAGGAAATTCGCATGCTACTCTTCTGATGCGCACATGATAACTTGGTCGCTCACAAACCACACAGGAATGTAAATCGCATTAAGCAAGCCCAATGCGACTAGCTCTGACTATCTCGTAAACCATACAGGAAATATAAACCGCACTAAGCTGGTCCGGTGCGACGAATTATGGCTAAGGAGACTGCTATCAATCTCCGATCTCGCAAGTGGGAAACCACTCAACCAATTATGTCTTTAATAATCTACCTTGTACACAAATAAAAATTATTCAATCACTATCAAAAATATCCGTGATAAAAGGATTATACAATATTTAATGTGACGAAATCAAGATTTTGAGAAGATCACATGACTAATATAATTTATACTTAATCCCATGTCACGTTATTTTATTTAGCTTTCAATGTCCAATGTTCCACATTTCCTTTTACTTAAATCAAAGTGATCACCAGCTAGTGGGACGAATGTCGATTTACATTGAGCCCCTAACCTATGTACTTCTTTATTTCTTGATTAACAAGAAGGAACTAAAATTAAAAAAAATTGCTCCGTACTATGTTTATTTCTAATTGTTTATAATTGGTTAATTAATTTTATAATGAGATTGGCTCTTTGTTAAGGCTTCTAAATTCTTTTACTACTCCCTCCGGTCCAAAATAAGTGATTTTTTGGATGTTTTAACACAGATTAAGAAATTCACCTTTTAGCATTATTTAGCAATAAAATTGACCATATTAACTTTTATTATCTCACATAAGCACTCCTAACACATACTCCAACACTATTTTACTCAAAAGACAATGTAGGAACAAAATAATTAATTAATTCCTGAAACACGAAAAAATCACTTATTTTAAATCACAAAAAAATACCAAAAAATTACTTATTTTGGACAGGAGGGAATAGTATTTAGCCATTGGCATGCAACCTATAAGACAGACAGTCAAGTCCATACTCATATTCCAGAAAAGCATTGAATTCAATTTACACAAATTTATTAACTCAAATCCCTCTTTGGTTTAATATCTTCTGATCAGTGGCCCTCTGACCCAGTGACCCATTCACCGCCTGCTCCATTGGGACCTTTTTAAAATCACTGTTTATATTTGATTTTAAATATAAACAGTGATTTATGTAGATTAATATATAATATACATATTTTACACATAATTAGTGCATATGTTTTTGTATATGTGGCTAGCGACGCAATTGACAAACTAGCCAAATCTGTTTAAAGCTCTTTAAATTTTGACTCCACTAAAAAAAAGTTCAAAAAATAGCACCGCGGCAGAATTTTATAGCGTGCACGTTAGAATTTAGAAGCATTAGAAATCCTGACGATCACCAGAATTTTTACCACACTGCAAATAGTTTAAATTGTGGTAAATTCTGGTGATCACCATGATTACCAAAACTCCTAATGATCAACATAAGCATATAATGGTGATCTCTAGGAAGTTTTTTTGTTAGAAATTCTGATGATCACCTTAAGAACGTGACAATCGACATTAGCATACTTTTAACATTTGACGCATAGACTTTTTCCCATGACTATTCTCAGCGAGGTTGTAGCAACTAAATTTCGCTACTGAAAAATAATAATCAAGATAACAAATATAGTGACAAATATTATATTCGATTTCAAGTGATGGGATTGCAATCTCTAGAATATCTCAAATCTAAAGAGATGTAGTTATCTGATTCTTCTCCTCACGAACGATGGTTCAAGAGCTTGAGAGCTTGATCTTGAATTTGGCGGATTTCAGATTTGTGGTGCGTCACGAACAATTTGAAGGTCGTCACGAACCATGATTTGTTGTTGGGTTATCACGAACGAAGATTTGAAGCCGCCCCCCTATGATTTGAGTTTGCCTATGAAATTTGACCACAAACGAATATTGCAGATGTGGATGAAGACCTTGATGTTATTCTTTAGCCTTTCCTTCTGCTTACTTGTTGTCTTTGTAACCTTCTCCTTTTGCCCCTTTATATAGGTGTAGGGTGGAGTAGCTTCCAAGAAAACTCTCAAGGGCCATTGGGCTTGGGGCTTTATATGAGTCGATCCACTTAGTAGAAAACCAATTAAATGGGTTAGCCCAATAATATTAGACTCTTATTTAGATCAATTTAATTAGATTTAAATAAGGAATTTTTACATTCCTATACCATATAGGAAACCTTATTACCCTCAATGTTTAAGTCAATTACATTTAGTATACCTAATTACATATTCTATACCATAATGTGTTTTAACTGTATAATTAATGCACCATTTTTACCTCCTTAATTAAAGGTACGGTATATCCCACCCCTCCCACGTTTCTCTCTCCTAAACCCTCACCCTCACCCACGTTTTACTCAAACACACGTTCATTTTACCCCTTTTTCCTCTCCTAAAACCACATAAACATCCGCCAAAAGTTTTTCGTCTAGCATTTCCTCAATTGAAGACATTTCTTCAACAAAGTTGATACACCCATTTTACTTCAGTTAAAATTTCCTCAATGAAGAAGAACAAACCTTCTAAACATAGTCCTAAAAAAGCTACAGAAGCGGATATCCCCTCTTTTGATTTGGGTATTTTATCACCAAAATCACCGAAAAAGCAGGGGAATTTTGCCCATGCAATTGTAGATACGACTCATAGTATGTCTCCGCGACAAATTAGAGCTGAAAGTAGAACTAAACAAAAACACGATCTCGATACTGGAGAATCTTCTATTCCCGTCAAACAAGTGAAAAGAAAAGGAAAAGAGATATTGTTAGATGACAATTTTATAGAAGAGGTGCCTATTCTTAAACCAGGAAAGAAAGCTAAGGTGTCTCCCAGTTCAAAAACTACCAAAAAGAAGAAAAATTCAAAATAAAAACCTTCGGAAACATTCATTGGTGAAGGTAAAATTTTAGTAATTTCGTCTCTAGTTATTTAGTTTGTTTTAGGTTTTTAAAATCTGCATAATATGTGTTTTAGACAATTGTAGATTAGTTGTCTTCATTTTGAAGATTAATTGTAGTTTACTGTTCTGTTTTTACATATGTAGATATTTTGTTATTTTTTTGTATTTATTTTGTAGATTACTTGTAGTCTTCATGATACAAATAACTATTAAGGCAGAATTGTAGATATTTGTTGCCTTTTTTGCATAGTATGAGTAAAATTGTAGATATTCTGTAGTTTCTTTGTAGTTATTTTGTAGATAAATTATAGATGATTTGGATATTTTTTAGGCACTTTATTAATGTGAGATTATTTATTATTTGTGCAGAATGGACATTTTTTTGCACCCCATAATGTTGATTATGGGGTGCTTAGATTCCACACATTATGTGACCATAGCATTCCTAGCCAGATTAAAGAGCTTCTGTCTCCAAATGCTTTGAAGCTTTTCAAGAAGACTTGTTTTGGCTACTTACTGTCCTTTCCCAGTCTATGCATGCAAAATCAAGCCATTCATCTTCTTATGAAGTATGAATTGAGTTCATCCAATAATTCATATTTTTCTGCCGAGTTAAAAGGTGATAGACTAAATTTTGGATTGAGGGAGTTTGCCCTAATAACTGGTCTTAGATGCCATACCCAGGTTACAGACTTTGGTTAGACTTCGAATTATGTCAATAAGATAATGAGCAGTTATTTTCCAAACAAGTTAAGAGTGGAGAGGACATATCTGAAATAATTAGTAACTAACAGAACCTGGGTAAATGATGAGGACGCTGTGAAGTTGTGTATTCTTTATCTCTTAGAATTTTTCATTTGTCCTTCAGATAAAGACCATGTTGCGTTTGTAGATCACCTTAGGTTTTATTTGGTGGAATCTAGTCAGTACGAGACATACCCATGGGGTATAAAGTCTTACAGACAGTTGATGGAATTTGTTAGGCATAGGCTAAATTCGTTCGTACATTCTTATCTCATACGAGGATTCCCACTAGCCATGCAAGTATGGCTATATGAGTGTTGCTCTACCGTCAACACTGATATAGCTACGAGGAGTGCTAATTCAATACCTCGCATACTTAGCTGGCCAGCTAGTAAGGGTCAGATTTGGTTAACTGCATTTGAAGAAAAATTGATCAAGCCTGAATGGATAAAGGTAAAATGTGTTTATTTATAATTATACAGTTTACCTACAAAATATCTACATTTATTCTACATGTTCTGCCTTAATCAAACTAATTAGTTTTTTCCTCATTCAGTTCACCAACATAAGTGAAACTCTTGAAGAGATTGAAGTGTTGTCTTTGCCTGACAAAGTTGAGTACACTGTTCAAGAGGTTGAACATAATTTCGAGGTTCCCAAATCTGATGCTCCTCCGCTGGAACCCAAAAAGTCAATTGGAGAAGAGGACAATGAGTCTATTCTTAAAAATATTAGCAAATTAGAAAGAGGCATTGAGAAGGTAATACGTATACAACATTCTGATCTATATATAATATTGCTTCTGTTTTTGAGTGTATTTTAAGAGATATTCTGAAATTAACAATGTACTTTTTTGTAACATGTAGGTCGATGAAAATCTTGTAGATTTTAAGAAAGATGTCTTTGAAGAGCTCGGTATTCGCGTGCTAATAAGCGACTCTGTCAAGACTGTTTTGCAATTGATAAGCAGTCAAAATGACCAAGCTGATGCAAAGATAAGATTTGAATTTTATTTATATAACAAAACAATTTATTGCAGCTTTAAAATATATATACAAACTAATAAAAAACTTTCAGTTTGCTGGTAGTTCAACAAAAAATAATGACAAACAAGAAGACATGAACAATCAGCAATTTCAGTTCAATAGTGGGGAACAAGGGCACGCCAGCACCAGCAAAACAGGTATCTACAAAATATCTACACTTTATCTACAATTAACTACATATCAACATATCTACAATATGTTTACAAAATATCTACAATTTGAATACATTATATATACAGAATATATACAATTCAATACAGCATATTGTAGATCATTAACACATAACTTTAGATTTTATAACACACCTACATATCTTACTTAATCTGTCAAGCCATTACTATACAGTATGATTTAACATTTTTAAAGAAAAAAACAGAACATGTTGAAGGTGCAATTGGTCAAGAAAATATTCCAGCACGTGTTTATTTATATACACATTTTGAAGGTGCAACTGATGAAGAGAATACATGTATGAATTGGTATTCAGATAATTTTTCTTTATGTTTGAATATTTTAACCTTTCTATTAAGTAAGATATACATTGTGTTACAGAGAGGGAAGATATGAATGCACAGTCTCCAATTCACGGAGTGACAGTAGCAGATCAAACAAAACAGGTGAATGAGGAAGATAACAATGCAGGTGCAGAGGCACAACATGTGAATCTAGGTGATTCAAAAGAATCCGGAGGTGAGAAGAAGGTGGTAACACTGGATGATTTCGAGCTGCCTGATAACTTATCCCAGTTGATTAAGTTTGGCGAGCCTATACAAGATGATGCAACACCTATGCAGCCAGGTAGAACAAGGCAGCCGGAAAAGCATGCCCAATCACCATTTCTCCCTCTATACAGTTCTGGTGGTAGTAGCTCAGTTGGACCTTTCCACCTCAAGCACCAATTTACTACTGTTATTGGTGAAGATGTAGATCCTGAGGTGTTGGATCAATTCAACAAGCGTTTATACCACGACACCAATAAAGTTTCAAAGAGGTTAGAATGCATAATTTGACACTTTGATTCCAGCATTCATCTTTTACATATCCACTTCATTTTATAATTTTTTTTATATCTATTTGTTTTTATAGGAGGAAGGCTCCGTATTCCATAAAGGACAACCAAATTAAGCCATGGTTAGACCTTGGAGTTGAAAAGGTTGACAAGAAGGAGTGGTTCTTTTCCCTGGCACACCCTGGACAAGTACTCACTGACTCGGTAAGAATCAGTATACCAGTTTGTAGATATATTGTAGATACATTGTAGATATATTGTAGATATGATTCTATATTCTTTGTTTTCTGTTTGTAGTGTAATTATAGTTATGTTGTAGATTATGTATAATATTTGAAGATGACTTGTAGTTTAAATTGTAGATATGTTGTAGACATGATTGTAGCTTCTGTGTTTTCTGTTTGTAGTGTAATTCTAGGTATATTGTAGTTTTGTGTAGATTATTTAAGGATGACTTGTAGTATAAATTGTAGATCTTTTGTAGATATGATTGTAGATGCTTTGTTTCAGTTTGTAGTGTAATTGTAGTTATATTGTAGTTTGTGTAGACTATCTGAAGTTGACTTGTTGTATAAATGCCAATTGTTTTTGTTGCAGCACATTGATGTTATAATGTATTATTTGAGGAAAAGAGTCAAGTATGGCCCCCACAACAAGACAAAGTTTACCACAACAGATTGTTTGTTCAAGACCGGGATTGAACAAATGTATGAAAAGTTCCAAAATTCTCCTCAAGAAAGAAGTTTTCTGTTGTTAAACCCCAGGATATTGTAGCAGAATATATATTGGGGTATAGACTACTTGCAAATATTGCATGGGATGAAGTTGACTATGTCATCATGCCCGTCAACATTGTAGAAAAATTCCACTGGGTGTTGGTTGTTTTTGACATTATAGACAGGAAACTTTATGTGTATGATTCCATGGTCTCTTCACGCAATCATAAATTTGTTGAATCTTGTGTCGACAAGTTTTCTGTTATTATCCCTTTGTATTTGTCATGCACCGGTTTTTATGGGAAGCGTAAAGATATCAACTTCAAGAGTACAAAGGTATACATTGAGAAAGCTGTTACCGACCCTCTTAACATTCAGTGGGTCGTTGGAGAGATTCCACAGCAAAAAGAAGGATCACTGTAAAAAATATATTCTTTCTTTCTATACATTTTAAGTCTTTTTTGTTTCTAATCTTTTGGTAAATATTGACATTTTTTTGTTTTTGCAGAGACTGTGGTGTATTTGTTGCTTCCTTTGCAGAGTATGTTAGTCTTGGAGAATTGTCAATCCCCGCAGAAGACCTTTCTGACATTGATCAACATCATAGACGATATGGAGCGCTATTGTGAGACTATGCTAGAAAGAAGCAGGAAGATGGGGCAATTAGTGAAAGTGAGGTGACACGCAGATTGGAAAGGAGAAAGGGTGCACCAGCTTTGAATGAAAAAACAAAAGTTCATAGGAAGAAGAAGTAGTTGTCATGTCTATGTATGAAACATGTAGTACAGTTGTTTCGTTGATGCTAGTTTAGAAGAAAGATAGTACAAAAGTTTTTGAACAATATTTTTGTGTTTTAATTGTATCAGACTTGCGCTACACTTACAATAGTCTTTGTTTTGATTTTTTCTATCCAAATTAGTAGTTCAAATGAAAACAACCTGTTGGTTTTATCTTCAGTTTTATCATATAAATCCTTCCCAACTGATTTTTTATACTGTTATTCTGTCAACTAAAAAATTTGTAGTTATTTTGTTGTTAGAATATAAATTATCTACAAATAAACTACAAATTATCTACAATCTAGGGAACACTAAATGTTAAAATTGTAGAAAATATGGTATACAAATTTGTAGTTGAATCTGTATATTATTTGTAGAAAATATGTAACACTGTGTTTTTTCTGACAATTCCAATTGATTTAATATCTTGTTGTATTTAATTTGTATATATAACTCTTTTCCTACTGATTTAAAATATAGTTATTCTGTCAATTCAAGTTAATTTAAAATCTTTTTTGTAGTTGTATTGTAGATAAATATTAACTGCTATGTAAAGGATGCTTGAGATAGTAAAAATTAAATCACTCTATGAAAGTATTATGTCAATACAGAAAAACATTTTAACATAAAAAGAAAAAAATTGAAACTAACTACATTATGATCTTTAAAAACTTCAACAATTACACACAAAATTCTGTTATCTTGAACACACTAACAATTCTTTTGAAATACTCTGTTAACTACATGAAATTTATTTCTTTTTGGGCGCATTCTTGCAAGATCTTTTGTTATGCCCTTCACCTCCACAGTTTCCACATGACACCTTGTACTTCTTTGAATTTATTTCATCATATGTTTTTATCTTTCCTTTTGAGGTCTTCCTGGCTGCCTTTTCTCTCTTGTAGGTGGATTTATACTACTTCATCAGATATATGTTGTGGCACATTCCATTTGCTTTCATCAGGCAGGGGATTTACTGGTATTTCATACGTACGCAATAGGCTCTCCCTTGTGTAAAACAAAGAGCAATGGTTTTCATAAGATTCATTCATGTGCCTTAAAGCAGCCAAAGCATGCACACAAGGAAGTTCATCAAGCTGGAACTGGCCACAACTACATTTCTTGTTTTCAAGACACACAATGTACCGCTTCACACCATCTATCACAGTATGTATGTGATCTGTTGAAGCCCTCACCTACAATTACATAACAAGCATAAATCAAAATATTTACAATCAGAATACAAATTATCTACAAATTATCTATAAATTATCTACAATCTACAATGTATCTACAATATATCTACAAATTATCTACAATATGGGAACACTGAATGTTAATATATTATTTTTAACAGACCAAATGAACAGATCTTACCCTAAGCCTCTGCGATAATGTTCTGTTGTTCTCCAATTCTTTGTTGAATTTTGACCCAAGGTATGTGAAAGTACCCTTTGCTTTCAATAACTTCTCGTTGGTCCAACGTTCAAGAAGCGTCCTCATATACTCTAATAGGTCTACTATCGGCAGCTCTCTTGCATCTTTTGTTACAGCATTCAACGACTCTGCAATGTTTGATGTCATAGTCCAAGTTCTGTTCACCGTTGCATGTACTCTTGACCATCTATGATAGCTAATATCATATAGGTATGATTTAACACGCGAGTCTATCTCTTCAATCTTCGACATCCTTTCATTAAATTCATCCTGAGTGTATGATCCTGCTGTGGTAAAGTACAATTCACTTAACTTTAGATGACCCTTCTTGAACTTTGCCCTTATATTTGTCCAAATATGCCACATGCAAGAGTAATGTGGCATGCCGGGATATACAATGGATGTTGCCTTCATGATACTCTCATACCGATCTGAAACAATACACATTGAAGGTCTTTCACTATATGCTTGCTTGAATTGCTCAAAAAACCACTTCCACGATGCGTCGTTTTTCGAATCAACCACAGCATATGCCAATGGCAATATTGTACCTACATTATGAGTCAAAAAATAATTAACTAGCAGCTTTGAAAATACATATAAAAAGATAAATACATATAAACTACAATATATCTACAAAATATCTACATTTTATAAATAGTCTACAAAATATCTACAATTTTACCTGATGCATCCATTGTACTAGCTGTCAGCATTATTCCCCTGTATGTTGTCTTTAAGAAGTTGTCACGACCCAAATCTCGATTCAGGTCACGATGGCGCCCAACAGCGAGGTTAGGCCAGCCAATAAAGAAACACTAAGTGTTACCATTCCCAGTTACGCAAATTTCATCTTTTAACCAATTTTTAACAGATATATACATAATAATGGCGGGTGATGTGAAATAAAACTACAAGTGTGGAATATCAACCAATCGGCATGTCGCATAACACATGCACAGCCAACAACCCAAAATATACACTACGTGTGTGCCAGGAACTAGTGTCACGAGTGTCACGGGCAACTACTGAATATACAATGACTAAAATATATACAGAGTCTCAGTCTGAATGAAATAGACAGAGAATATGACAAAAGAAAACTCCAGGATGCTGCCAGGAAGTCGCCAAGAGGAGCAACTCACCGTAAAGTATAGTCAGTCAGTCAATACCTAGCCCCCGCCTGATAATCCGAAATACCAGCCTCCGGACCTGTACAGTCAAGTACAGAAGAAAAGAAAGTGTAGCGTGAGTACATATACAAATATGTACCCAGTGAGTATCCCGTCTAATCTCGAAGAAGTAGTGACGAGAGGTCGACTCGATACTCACTAAGGTCCAACAACATAATATAGAATGAGATAAGGCTAAAGCAATAGGCATGCGAAACAGTAAGCAACAAGTATATGAACAAATAATGTAACACAAGTAAGAGCACCAAGTACCAATTCCTCTTATTCAACAATACCTTGCCAAAACTGTCATATGTGAACCAGACTCAAGTGTACATATACCGACACGGACTAGACAACCGGCCGGAGTCATAAGGTAGGTCATAAGGACTGAGGTCATAAGCTCCCCACGATCGCGAATGATACCTGCGACTCGTGTGCTGACTCGATAGTAATAACCTCCCCACGATCGTGCATCATGCCTGCGACTCGTGTGCTGACTCGATAGTAATAATCTCCCCACGATCGCGCATCATGCCTGCGACTCGTGTGCTGACTCGATAGTAATAAGCTCTCTACGATCGCGCATCATGCCTGCGACTCGTGTGCTGAATCGATAGTAATAAGCTCCCCACGATCGCGAATCATACCTGCGACTCGTGTGCTGAATCGATAGTAATAAGCTCCCCACGATCGCGAATCATACCTGCGACTCGTGTGCTGACTCGATAGTAATAATATTACATATAGGTACCTACGGGTACCAACTCGACCGTGAACTCAACAGGATTGTGTCAATACCATATCACTGATAGCCAATTAGGATTTACATCATCATGTTTTTACCTCTCCCATGTCATTTCAACAATAAACACAATTTATAATACATACAACGGTTCAAGTAAGGCACGAAAAGGTTGGCTCGTGGTCCTACACTACCCGGACATAACAATAGTAGTCGCTACGTACGGACTCTCGTCACAAGGTACGCACGTATCCCCCAAATACAAACATACAACACATATGGGGACAATTTTCCTCTTACAAGGTTAGAAAGGAGACTTTCCTCGTGACGATATCACCCCTCGGATCAAGGATGCGCCCGAATCTCCGAAATCTACTCTTGACGGCTCACAACTAGCCAAACATGGTATCGTTGAATCAATTTCAATTCCAAGAAGGAGAATTAACAAGAAATCCTAAAATTAAGCATTCTTGAAGGTTTGTGGAATTTCGACCCCGAGCCCACACGTTCAGATTTCGAAAATTCTTGAAGGAATCAATTACCCGGAGTCTAAGGATCATAATTATGCAAGTCCTTGCTAGAATTCATGGCAAAAATGAGTAATTCATAATTTCCCCAAAATCCCTAAATTTCTATCAATTTCTATGAAGTTATAGGATAATTAGAAGGGAATTTCATTAGGAATTGAGGTTAAAATCATGAAAACTAAGGAATTAACTTACCTTGATGACTATGGTGGAACACTCTCTTGAATTGCTCTCAAAACCTTGAGGAGGAAGATAACAATGGAGGAAAAATGGGATGGGTCCCGTATTAAAATACACTGCCCAGCTGCTTGTACTATGCGATCGCAGCTGGGCCAGTGAGTTCGCACATGGCAATTGCCCAGGGCCCTCAGGAAGCACAGTGCGATCGCAGCTGAAGGCTGGCGATCGTAGAGAGTAGCAGNAGGTGAGGGCTGCGACCACGGAGAACAAAAAGGGCCAGTCAAGACATACCCTGTGCGATCGCAGATACACCTGTGCGATCGCACAGGTCATTTTCCCACCCCAGGTCCAACCTCTTGTGCGATCGCAGCTGATTGCCTGCAAACGCACTGAAGAAAACCAGATAGAAAAGTTTTGGTGTTTTGGAATTAACTCCGAGGGGTCTGAAACGCACCCGAACCCCCCGGGACCTCGTTCAAAGACACCAACAAGTCTATATTCATGATACGGACTCGCTCGAACTTCCAGAACATGAAAAACAACAACAAAACTCAAAATGCAACCCCAAAACCAAATTGAATCAACTTAAGAACTTAAGAAATTCTAGAATTCACATCAATGAGCCGAACTGGTCTATACTACTCAGAATGACTTTAAATTTTGCAGACAAGTCACAAATGACATAACGGAACTATTCCCGATCTCGGAATTGCATTCAGACCTCGGTAGCATAAAATCACATTCCAAGCCAAATTTCAAGTTCTATGAAAATTCTCAAAACTTCACTAACTCTAAATTTCCCATTTTGATCCGAAACCCGTCAAATCAAGTCCGTTTCTTACCAAATTTCACAGATAACTTAAATAACATATATTGAACCTGTTCCGGGCTCCGGACCCATAATACGGGCATGGCAGCACAGGTTTCACATCAAGGTTCATTTCATAAGCCTTTATTATTTTTCAGAAAATAATTTTCTTTAAAAATTTATTTCTCGGACTTGGGTCCTCGGAATTCGATTTTGGGCATACGCCCAAGTCCCATATTTTTCTACGGACCTTCCGGGACCGTCAGATCACGGATCCGGGTCCGTTTACCAAAAATGTTGACCAAAGTCAATTTTATTTAATTAATTATCATAAATTCAACTCTTTATCAAGTTTCCACCTTAAGGCTTCCCGGCTATGCGCCCGGGATGCGCACGCACATCGAGGTAAGATTGACGGAGGCTTTCGGAGCCTCGAAACACAGTCATAATTAAATTTACATAAGATGACTTTTTCGGGTTATCACAGAAGGTCCCATCAACCACTACTACTGGCCTACAATGTTCCCAACCACTCATTGACGTACAAATAGCAACAAATGCATATAAGAAACATTCATCTGATGTCTTCTTTAATTTAACTATAGATCCCGGATACGTCTTCTCAAGAATATAAAAATAACTTGGTAATTTGCTGTAGGAGTCACCAGGATGACCTCTCAAAAACTGTAAAGCCTTTTCCTTTTCTCTCCATGCTTGCATGTAGCTTAGGTACACTCCGTGTTCGGACAACATGTCAGTTTGTATGTCCTTTGGTGTGTAAACTGTCATGGAATAACCATGCTACCAACTACCACTGCAATAGGTTTCCGCTGTATGAATGTATTGTCCATTAAAGAGCATGTGTGCTGGCGGTTGAAACTTCTGACCTTGAACGTTGCAGAATCATTAATGGATGTTGCCTTGAAGTGCCATGTACAGTTTTCACCAACGCATATAAGCCAGTAGCTACAAAATAAATTTAATTTTAATACTGGTTATTAATGTAGATGTAAAAAAATGACCGTTTTTAACATAAAGCAACACAGAATACAATATAACTACAATTCATCTACAATATTGACAAACACATATCACAAGGAAAAAACTATTTATAATGATCTTTTCACCATTCAAATCTTCATACCTTCTATGGCTAGATCTTGTAACCCTGAATTAGAACTTGTGCATGACATAATAGTGCTTCATTGCAGTTGCAATTGTTTGTTTGTCTTGGTACACTTGTCCTTCTTCAATAACACTTGGTGTACTTTCAGTTATTATTATACTTTCATATTCCTCTATAACGGGAGATGCTGGCATATCAAGTAACTTTAGTGTTCCAGACGAACCTGCATGAAAATAAAGATAAATACTGTCATTGCCATTTTGTAGAATCTTTGTAGATGAATTCAAATTATGTATTCAACATTGTTTTTCAAATAGTATGTAGTTTAATTGTAGAATAAATGTAGCAATTTTGTAGATAATGTTAAAAACAATACTGATATATATATATATATATATATATAGATATATATATATATATGTATGTATATGTACACTGATATGTAGTTTATTTGTAGATAAATGTAAATATTTTGTAGATATTAACATAAAACCAGAATTTGATAGAATTTGTAACAGAACAAACCTGCATTTGTGTTCTCATTGGTGATACTCAATTCCATATTGAAATCGCGAACAGTTATACATCGCGGATATGATCCTAAGATTTTGTGTTCCTTTTTTGTCTTCATATATGCACGAACACCCATATCGTTCCTAATCTCCATTGGAGGACAATGCTCGTTCACAATGTATTTGATTTCTATAATATTTTCGGAAGTATCAATCATTAATTGCTCTGCAATTGTAGAAATCAATATACTGTAACTGGCATCCTCATCGAGTACAATTTCATCCACCTGAAAATTTCTAAATCTGCCATAGTTATCCCAATTCTCATCAATTGTAGCATAATTGGGAATTTGGACATGATTGCGTTTTGTTGTAGAAGAATTGTTGAAGCTTTTGTCGTTTTTTGATTTGTGGGTTAAGAAAAAAATGTCGAAGCACAGAGTTTCGCCAGAACAGAGTCGCTAAAATTTGATTTAAAAGTGACGATAGCATTTAATGCGTGATTTCCGTTTTAAAATATCAATTAGAATATTTACTTCCATAATTGTAATGCGCCTAAATAGGAAGGATTCAGCTCCAATTATTCGGTATTTAATGAATGATATTTTTTTTGTAGAAAAACTATTAATATATTTACGCGCACTACAATTATGGTTGGACTAATAATTCAAAAGATAGGCACTATTAACATCCCTTTAAATAATAACCAAATTATACTAGCCCAAAATATTTGGTTAGACTAATATATATTTGATGTTTAGTAAAATCCAAATTCTTATGGATTTAAATTTAGTTAAATTTTAATTTCAATAAATGGCCCATACTTCAAGACTTGTTGTGGTAATTTGAAGACGAGGCTTGAAGTACCAGTAACAATAACATCCCCTTTTCATTTTCGTTTTATCCCCGTATAAAATACTGCATTAAGACTGATTCCACGTGCATTATCTTAGTTGGACTTGAGACTGATCAAGGATCAACGTTTCTTCTTTATATTCCTTTGAGAATAGTTTCAATGAACATTAGCTCAAAAAGAAATATGACTTAATGAAGTAAGGTGGGCGTCCTAGCCTTGATTTCCCTTCTTTAATAGGAAATGAATGTGGAGGCCTTCTATATGAAGTATGGACTTAATTATAAAAATAATAATCAATGTTCCCTCTCTTCGGTTTGCTCAACGTTCTCGCTCTACTAGGGACAGGAGCCATACTAAGTAATATTTATCCATTCCAGGCTTTTAGTGCCTATCTTTTGAATTATTTTTTGATCATGCTAGTATTCACATCTAATTGTAATATTCTAGAGTACACCATATGGGTGTCTCACAATGAGGTCTATTAGCACCTTTGTAATATCCTTCGGAAATGTCAACTAACTCAAACAATCCAACCATCATTTTGGGTTACTCTAACCCCAGCCAAATCCTGATATCCTCTCCTTCGCTTAAACCATATATGTTTGTCACGACCTAAAACCGTTCCAGGTCGTGATGGCACCTAACAGTGGTATTAGGCAAGCCAACGAACAACACCAACAATGAAAGTGCGGAATACAATAACGACATGGGGCAAGGCCGTAGAAACAAGCTGAACCA
>MDKH01086525.1:0-47869 GCA_005239495.1 Nicotiana undulata
GGAGAAAAGAAATAAAAAAAAAAGGAAAAAGAAAAAGAAAAAGAAACATAGAAATAAAAAAAAAAATTTAGAGAAAAAAAAGAAATTTCCCCACAAAAATTACTATGGGTAGGAAATATAATTAGTTTGATGGGTAAAAAAATAAATGGGTAGACAAGGGTAAATAGTTTTATTTTTGTGGGTAAGTGTGTCATTCTCCCTAAGATCGTTTTTTGGTAGAAACGATAAACACAGGATGAACGGGTAGGTACAGAATAATATCAACAAGTATTTCCTTTGCTCCTTCCTTCTTCGGCAACAGTTTGTAACTTTATGTACTTTCAATTGCATTGATTAGGAATGGAATTTACCTTATGAGAAGTAGAAGATTATTCTATTAGGTAATAGACAACATGCAAAATCTATAAGATTATGGTCATAGAAGTGATAGTTACGAATATTCAATATTTTATTCTAGCAAAATACTTTGATTTATTTGTATAAGCCTCTGTACTGACTATAGTTAATGCGCTTCTTATCAAGTACAATATTTGCTCATAGTACAAAAGGTATAATGGAATCCAAAACTTTTGAAATATTATCTAAAATAATTGAATTATAAATAATTTTATGATTATAAATCATTTTAAGTAATAAGAAAATAGGTTTAAAGTAAATTATTTATATTTATCGAAAGATACTAAAAAGAAAGTGTACCCCATAGAATGGATAGAGTGGATAATATTTTGTGCAGATCAAAGCTTCATTTCCTACGCTGCTATGCATCTACTTAAATTCTATAATTCAAAATATAAAATTATTTATTACATTCTGTATCTTTAACATAATACTAACCCTAACTTAATTTTAATTTTTTATTTTACTAAGGTGTGCAAACAATATTTTCATATATTGGCTGTTGGATATCAGGGTTCACATGTGAGACTATATTAATGATTCTGGATCTTTTTTTTCTTTTTCTTTTGTTAATAAACTACCTAGAAAAAATATCATTATGGAGTTTAATTTTAAGTACCTCGACAAAGAAAAGCAAACTAAGCAATATCAAACCTTATCCTGTTAGTGATGACTATTCAGGGTATTGGGAAAGACCTATTCAGAGGAGGGGTATGATATAACAAAAACAATAGCTCAGGGAGGAAATGGTGACCCTAAACAGGGTAAGGGTTGGGGCATCCCCCATCTACTGGATAGCATCGGATTTTGGAATACCAGGAGACTAAATATGCCAAATAATCAGATGGAAGTCAATCTGTTAATGCATCAGTGCGAAGTTGGCTTATATGGTCTCCCAGAAACTAAGATTAAGAGAAGCAATGCACAAAAGGCTTCTCTTAATCTATGTAGAGGCTGGTCAGTTACAAATAATCTGGGGAGCACATCCTGGGAGAAGAATATGAGTGGTATGGAAGCCGTCAATATGCAAGTTCAGATAGATTTTGTGTCTGAGCAAATGATTCATTGCGCAGTAATGCACACACTGGAATGAACTACAACATAACTTTTGTGTATTTAATGATCCATCACTACAAAGACCATTGTGGCAGGAGATTAGGAAAATAATTAGTAATGTAGTTGGCCCATGGGCAGTTATGGGAAATTTTAACCGTGTGCTACATAAGGAGGACATAATTGGGAGACCTGTAGTGATGTCTGAAATTAAGGACTTCAAAGCTTGTATGGCTGATTGTGGACCGCAGGAGCTAAGGTCATCAGATGCTTATTTCACTTGGAACAACACACAAAAAGAGGATGACAGAGTGTATAGTAGGATTGATAGATTGTTAGTTAACACTGAATGGATAACCTCACTACTAGTATTTGAAGTACATTAGATGAATGAGGGATTGTATGATCATTTTCCAGCTATAGTTAATTGGGATAAAGGAAATCACAGAAGTAGAAGGCAATTCAAATACTATAACATGTGGACAATGTCACACGGATTTATGGAGAAAGTAAAAGGGAGCTGGGATACAAGGATAGTAGGGGACAAACTATACCAAGTTGTGGGCAAGATGAACATGCTAAAAGTAGTACTACTCAAACTGAACAAGGAAAGGTTCTCAGATGTAGAAAAGAGAGCAAACCAAGCAATGGAGAAACTAAAGAAATGTCAACTGAAACTGTAAAGAGACCCCAAGAACAAAGTGTATACGGATAAAATCGGAGAGACCGATTTTACGATTACTATGGCATTTCGTAGCTTATCCGAATAAGGGGAGAGGTGCAGCTCGAGGCCCGACCTCTAGTGTTACCTGTGATCGACTTCGAGGCAATGCAGATCGGTAACTGTCACGAGCAAGCAGCACGTTGGCGAAGGCGGCCAAGTCTGCAACTAAGTACAAGTTTGTACTATGACATTAAATAGCTGTACCAGATGCATATCTTTATAATAAATGCTTATGTACTATGTTGGGATTTCCCCTCCTATATACAGGGGACCCTTATCATTTTTTGCACACAGAATATTCAATACAAGGAACAAGAACATTCTCTTCTCTCTAACTAAAACATCCTCTATTGTCTCTTTATCGATTTAATACTTGCATTTATTGTCTTTCATTGATTGTCTTTCATTTATTATCCATCATTGATCATAAATAACCTCCTCCGAGGTCCATAAAGTTGTTATAGCTTCATCGATCTCACATCACTGACCCCGAGCCTCGACCTCGAGGATCTATCTCGGCTAGCTCGGAACCCCCGACTTGAGGCCATCTGGTTTGCCTATCCTCGATTTCATATCATTTTACCTTATTTTTGTTACTCATACTTAACATCTATCGCTTAAAAACTAGCATTAGAATAAATTACATATTTTTAGAACCACATAATTAAATTTAATTATAATTACCGTTTTCAAGGTGGCGCCCACCGTGGGGCTAAAAATAATAGTGATTGTTTTAGTGTTGGTTCACCGAAAAATACAAGTTATTCTTCACGCTTTTTCTTGTCCAAGAATCTTTGATTTCAGGTCAAAATGTCTAACTCAGTAAATGCACACGAAAACAACGGTGCTGAGGACCATGGAGAGAACGACGTAGCTACTCCAGGCGCTGGTGTACCACCGCAGAACCCTAAGGATGCCCCAAACCCAAACCCAGTGGATGCGGGCTCACGCAATGCCAAACTCGTCGATATTAGTTCCCGCACTGACGGGGATATACCTCGAGAAAAAGAACAGGAGGTTCAGAACACTCCAGCTCGAGAAGAAAGGTAGGTTAGCCTTCATGTTATTTTTGAAATGTTGCAGGCACAACAGTCGGCGATTGCTCAGCTGCAAAGCCATCAAAAAACTCCCAACACAGTAGCACCGGGAATGGCTCCTCGAGTTGAACCAGTACCGGAGAAGTCGAGCAACGATGGATCGACAACCGACCCCGTCATTATGAAAATGCTCAAAGACCTCACAAAGAGAATTGAATTAGGCGAAAAGAAAATAGAAGCCAACAACAAAAAGGTGGAAACCGACAACACGAGGGTCGACCAGATCCCGGGCGCACCCCCCGTTCTAAAAGGTGTAGATTCGAAGAAATTCGTACAAAGGCCGTTCCCATCAAGCGCGGCCCCGAAGTCCATCCCGAAGTAATTCTGAATGCCCGATCTCCCAAATACAACGGAACCTCGGACCCCAACGAGCACATCATTTCCTACACTTGTGCCGTGAAGGGGAATGACATAAAGGAGGACGAGATTGAATCTGCCCTATTGGAAAAGTTTGGAGAAACACTGTAAAAGGGGGCCGTGATGTGGTATCATAACCTAACCCCCAATTCGATAGACTCGTTTTCCATACTGGCAGACTCTTTCATAAAGGCGCATAGTGGCGCCATCAAGGTCGCAACTAGGAAATCTGATGTCTTCAAAATCAAACAGAGATAGAGTGAAATGCTGCGGGAATTCGTGTCTCGCTTCCAAATGGAGCGAATGGAGTTACCATCTGTCTCTGACGACTGGGCAGTACAGGCCTTCACCAAGGATTGAATGAGCGAAGCTCGATAGCTTCGAAACAGCTGAAGTATAACTTGGTTGAATATCCCGCCGTCACGTGGGCGGATGTCCACAACCGATACTAGTCGAAGATTAGGGTCGAGGACGTCCAACTAGGAGCCTCCTCGGGCTCGGTATATCCAAGCAGAAGCTTGGCAAAGGAACCAAGGCCAAACAAGGAAAGGTACCAGCCATATACTGAAGACCGAAGAAACGACCCGATGCGCAACATACCTCAGAATGACCGAATGATAAATCGGGGATAGAACCCTCGGGGACTCATAATCCGAGTCGATTTCAACAGACACGCAGGACCGGTGGAGGCACCCCGATTATCAAAGTACAACTTCAATGTTGACGTTCAAATATTGTGACGGCCATGGATAAAATCAAATACACCAGATGGCCGAAACCCATACTATCGTATCCATCACAAAGGAACCATAACCTGGTGTGTGAATTTCACGGCTCGCACAATCATAAGACGGAAGATTGCAGAAAACTCCGAGAGGAAGTAGCCCGACTACTTATCCAGGGGCACCTCATAGAGTTCCTCAGTTACCGGGCTAAAAACCAACTTTGAGAAAGAAAGGCGAACAGGAAGAACATAGCAGAATAGTCGCGACATGTAATTCACATGATCATGGGCGGGATCGACACCCCACATGAACCCATCCTCAGATGAACAACAATATCCGTCACCAGGGAGAAGAGAACTCGAGGTTACATACCCGAGGAATCCCTCACATTTAGCGACGAGGACCTCGAGACCCTGTCTCAACCTCACAACGACGCACAAGTAATTTCTTTCCTTATGAATATGTTTCAAATTAAACGTGTACTCGTGGATCCAGGTAGCTCGGCCAACATAATCAGGTCGAGGGTGGTGGAGCAGCTAGGAATTCTAGACCATATCGTGCCCGTATCTCGAGTCCTCAACGGATTCAACATGGTGAGCGAGAGAACAAAAAGGGAAATCATCCTCCCGGTCAGCATGGCCGGAACAACCCAAAATGCCAAGTTTCACGTCATCGACGAAGACATGAGGTATAATGCCTTGATCGGGAGGCCGTATAAACACTGCATGAGAGCAGTACCATCGAACCTCCACCAAATGATCAAATTCCCAACAAAGGAGGGAATAAAAATGGTATAGGGGAGTAACATGCAACAAGGGAGATGTTCGCGGTATACGATGTTGTACCAACATCGACACCATCTATATCGAAGGAACCAAAGGATAAGCAAACGGATAAGTATCAGTCACAAGTTGCTTCCTCAGTCGCATCCTGAGCTTTGAGTTAAGGACCGAACCGTGTCCTCAGAAAGAGTAGAAGCAGGTGCCATCGAGTCTGAAACGCCATCAGTACTAAGGTACGACTTCTCCATTTTTTCATTCACATTTTATACTGACCTATATGGAGGTGTCCGATAAAAAGAAATCAAAGCACCCTCTAGTTTGAAAACCTTAGGTTGTAAAGAACAGGTTGCACTTTTTTCCTTCGGTCGGATTTTATCCTAGAAAGGGTTTTGCTGGCAAGGTTTTTAACGAGGCAACATATATGTGCTACCTAAGAATAACCTAGACAAATATTCAAGTATTCTCTCCAATCAACCTCGAATACTGGGGGGCATCCCCTAGGGAGGTCACCTTCTCGGAAAAACCAAAATAAGCCGAAGAGGGTTTCGATTTGAAAATTATGTATCAAGCCAAATGGTCAAATGAACCGTGTACGCATAGAGTAGTCAAAACCTCGACGATGAAAACATGTATATTCGTACTAAATAATCAAAGGAAGTATCTTTTGCCGCCAAGACACTTTGCGGTTCAAAGAAGTTGTTATTATTTCAATGAAGGCCCCAGGGCCGAAAAACCCTCGATGTCTCGGGGACTGTCGCCGACCGCCACCCCACCAAGTTATCAAAGCTCGAGGCAATAAGATCCCAAGCGCGCGACCTCAGGCATGAGAAAATCTGTAAGTCCTACATGCATAATCAAAATTGTAAGTCCTACGGGCATGAGCAAGTCTGCAAGTCCTACGGGCATGATCAAAACTGTAAGACCTCAAGTAAGGCATGCCCAAATCACATGACCTTGTAAAAGGCACAATCCCGATTGTAAAGCCAGGGCTATATATTCGAATTTGTAAGACCCCTAAAAAGGCATACCCTCAAATATAGACGCCGAGGATATCTCATTAGGGACTAAAAGGCACCGGCCAAACACAATGACTACGGTCACAAGGCTCCGGCAAAACTAACGCGACTCGGGGACGCCCGACCGTTGCCATAAAATCAAATCCTCCAAAATTATTTTGGAAAGAACCGGTTAAAACATGCTACCCTCGGCACAAGCAAAAGAGCTTCGATCATTTTCATGTTAGCTCCAAAAAACTAAAAGGCTCGAGACAATTCAACCATAGGGCAAAACCTTCCAAGTTGCTCATTTATCGTCACATAACGACTCGTAATTGAGGTTCTTTTCGGACCGTCGAAGAGTCAGACGTTTACAAAAATTTCAAATAAGTCTTTAGCGAGGGAAAATATAGCCACACTAAAGGTCGTACCAACCGAACGCGTAAGAGCCTTTGCGCCTGCTAAAAAAAGCCTTAGGGCTAATTCTTAAAAACCTTAGGGTCAATGAGCTCGAGCCGTAACCCGACTCGAGGACTGATCCTGAAACGATTAACTAAAATGCCTAAGGGCAAATGCACTAGAGCCTCAAGGTCAGTTTATAAACCTAAGGATTTTTTCCTTTAAGATCGACTCATTTGAATAACCGCTGTAAAACGCCAAAATTGGGAAGACAAGAAAGACAAACATAAGCAGATTGAAAAAAATCGAAAGGGTTTTCATATATATGTATTAACACATTCACAATGCTCTTGTAGGGAGACTCATGCAAAGACGAAAAAAAAAACACTAGCCTATCCTCGGGACTAGTTCCTTCGAGAATCCTCAAATATCAATATCAGCACCGGGAGAAAGGAAAAACTTGGCGTCGATCTCATCCGCCTTGGCCTAATTTATCTCCTCCGAGAGATCGAAGCCCCTAGCATGTATCTCCTCGAGGGTTTCCCTCCGAGATTTACACCAGGCATACTCTTTGCTTTTCCTTTCCCTATCAAAGGCCCTTCTCAGCTCAGCCTGGGGCATCGATAACATCTTTCTAATAAACGACCACTTTCTTGTCAGCCTTTGTTCAAGCCTCTTCAACTTCGGCCCGGGCATCAACAACTTCGGCTTTCATCCGCAAAAGTTTGGCCTCAAGCCTTTCAATCTTGCTCGCCTGCACCGAGTTATCTTCATAAGCATTCCGGAAGTGCACTTCGACGGCAGAAGCTTTGGCCAAAGCATTCTTTCGGCCGCAACTTTGGAGTCCATATGATCCCTAAGCCCATTGCACTCGCGCTCAGCTTGGCCAACTCTGCCCCAAAGGCGTTCAGGTCCTCTGTCTTCCTCTGCAGCTGAAACGCCAGAATATTAGTCTCTAAAGATAGGATAAGAAGTATGCATACCATCGAAATGAAGGTTACCTGTCCCTTGAGACGACATGCGTAGTCATGGCTTTGACTCACCTCGTGCCGAAGGTGTATCGATTCCTTTGCTCGTTTATCACAAAGAATCCTAAGGGATCTCTCCCCATCCAAAGCTTTCAGCAACTCAGATTGATCTTATCAAAGGCCTATGAATAGCAAACTTCAGTTAGAAAATGAAAATACAAAGTCGAAAGATCGAAGGATCACCGAACCTCACCATAGAGCAAAACCGCTGAGCCTCCTCAAAGGTTGAGAGTGCATATCCTGGCATGGCCTCTCCGGTCCCAGTCGAACCATCCAGAGAGGGGACATGATGGTTGGGGACTTCGCTCCCATCGTGTGGCCCTTGGCCCCGAACTCCCATAGAAATACCTTCGACGGGAGGAGAATTTGGCGGCAAAATACCTTCTCCTCTCGAAGTACCTTCGACCGGGGAAGAAGATGATGGAAAGGGAGGAATTTCTCTTCCAAGGCTGTAGATCTCGAGTATGACAGTCCCGGCTTCATTTTCTTTACACCTCTGGGCAGGTCTTGCCTCACAACGAGCTTCCTCGCCTGTCGAAGGCCCCTTCCGCTTGTTATCATTTTTCGGCCCGAGGTCGACGAATCCCCTCCCCCTTTGAGGGAACACGACTTCACACCGGGGAGCTCTCCGACACCTGTTGAAAGGAAGTTGTTAGAAAGGACATTTTCTCCTTAAAGGAAAGAGCCTAGTGACGCTCACCATGGAGTTTGACCTCACATCTGCCCGTCGACAAATTTCGCCACTTACGCTTGTCATAAGTCGAGCAAGCCGTCAGCTTTTGTATCCAATCCACTTAATTAGGGATCTAGCACAGTGACCACTAGGCCACTGCAGGAAAAGAAAGAAAGCTTTAGTATAGAGCCAGCATCCACTACAAACCAACATAATAAAAAACGCGAGTGTGCCACTTACATATGAAATTCAATTCCTCAAGGAACGATAGGAATTCTGAAAGGATGATGTCGATGGTTCACATTCGAACAAATTGACTCATCCATCCTCGGTCCTTACTTTCCTCGTCCCTGGCAACGGATGACCGGGAGGTCCGACGTTGTAAAGTGACCAGGTCTCTATAATGCAAGGGTCGATACAACCTAATGAGATGGTTGAGGGTAAACTCGAGACCAACCTTTTCCACGAAGAATCTTATCATTAATACAATCCTCCAAAATGATGGGTGAACATGTGCTAGGGTGACCCGATATCTCTTACAAAACTCGATCAAGACCCTATCGAGAGTGCCCAACGTAAAGGGAAATGCGTATACATTTAAAAATCCCTTTACATGAGCCATGATGTTCTCTCCTAGAGAAGGTACCTGCAGTACCACCTTCTCCCCCCATCCGCAATCTCTCCTCATTGCCTCGAGGTGCTTTCCTCCTATGGATGGGATGGACTTCGATGCATGCCCTCGATGGTCCTGAACACCGGAAGGTCTCTCTAATGATATATCTTCCCTAAAGGCAAAGTGTCCCAAGGCCAGCTCACCAGAAGCTGGCGGTGTACCACTGATCGAGCGGGGAATAGAGGTAGAACCTTCCTCTTACTGATGAGCGAGTTTGGATATAGCAGCCATAAAAATGGAGAAACAAGAAAAGGGGAAGTAAGAGCTTGGGCAAAATTTTTGAATCACAGTAAAGGGAAAAGAGGCTGAGGCGAGAAAGGAAGATTCTACAAAGGAAGCAATTGGTCAGAGCAGCAAAACCTTCAAATGAAGGAAGCAAATGTATTTATAGGGAAAGTATCGACTGTTTGCCTACTTTGAAGGCCAATTAATTCTGGCCATGTCATTGTCATTTTTTGGGGAAATGAACCAGTCGGACCGCCTCAATTACTTTGCAGATTTCGTCGCATGAATGACGATATCCAAGGGCTCGAGGTCCCCAAGCCAGTCTGACCTCGAGATGGTACCCTATCTCGAGGGCCTCCTCTATTATTATGTGCTCTAAGGGGCCACCTATACCAATTTAATCTCAAGATGGTGCCCAATTTTGAGGAGTCCTTTTATCATAGAGGGCTCTAAGGAGACGCCCGTGTCAATCCATCCTCGAGATGGTACTTGATCTCAGGGATATATATACCACAACTATAGGTTCTTGAGATCCGTTGATATTAATATAGCCTCGAGACGGTTCCCGGTCTCGAGGATTTTCATCACTACTTATACGGTTTTCTAAAAAGAACTATTGTTCCTACCTCGAGACGGTACCCAATCTCGAGGGAAAAGAAGAAAAGAGGCAAAAACTATGGGTGGATCCATTCCTCACCCTCACCATTGTCTGAATCACTATCGGAGCCGCTACCGGAGCTTTCGTCAGAAGAAGACGTAAGCTCCGATGCTTCTTCCAGAGCCTTGGGCTTCTCGACCTCAGCAGAAAGGTCGGTGCCTTTGGCGATCGAATATTCGAATGCCTGCCTCCTGGCTTGGGAACGAGTATGTTCAACGGCCCGAGTTAGCTTCAGCGCGGCCTTGTTGGATATCTCCGTGTACCGATTGTTGGCAGAAACAACATCCTTCTTATATGAGCCTACGTGCTCATCAGCCTCAAACTTGGTCGTTGATAGTGAATCGACTTCATGCTGGGCATTCTGAAAAAGGTCCTGGGTTGAGGTCAGCTCTCCCCGCAAGAAGTCCCTCTCCGAGGCTGCGGCCCCAATCTGCTCCTTCAGTTTAAGATTATCCCTGTCACTGATTGCAGCCTCTTCCCGAAGTTGCTCCATCAAAGCATCCTTTTGCTCAATCTGCAAAAACGGGTCAAGTTAGTAGGTGTCGACTTACGGAAGCAAGGAGATAAACTTCCAGATGCCGTGTTACCTGCCCGGTGAAGCTGTTCCTTTCTTGGTGAGCTCTCTCCAAACTTGCCCGAAGCACATTTAACTCCTGGCCCTTTCGGGCGGAGGAAGCCTTCAATCCTTTCAGTTCTGAGGAAAGCTTCTCAAGTTCCTCCTCATGGTAAATAAGTTCAATGTTTATCTTGGAAAAAGCTTGGCCATACGATTTCTTGGGCTGCAACACAAAGGAAGAAGATTATGCGTGGAGGAATGAAAAATCGAAATTACGGACAGTATGCCAGGAACGTCACATGTTTGTAATGCCTCTCGTCCCTCTCAAAAGTGACGGAGGAGTTGAGGTTGGTCTTCTCCTCAATACCTTCAAATAAATCCCTAAACGTCTTGTCCTCCCCCCGAGAGATGTCCACATCGGAAACACCCTTGTTCTGGGCGTCCCTTATCTCTCCTAAGGCAAAGGAATGGCCCAAATTGGAGCCACCCGCAACATCAATGCCAAGCCCTTCGAGCTCGTCAGAATGTATTATACCATGTCCTGCAAATGACTCGGGGACTACGCACAAGCCTTCTTCGAAGATCCCCTCTGTACAAGTTGGTCCCACATCGACCATATCAGACTCGGCGGTCTAATGTTCAACAGTCTTTGGGACGTCCACTTTCCGACTTACCTTTTTGGCCAATGGGCGGTCGTCTTCATCTTCATCTTCGTCTGTAGTACGAAGACTTGCGGCAACACCCGAAGCCAAGACCGTGGCATCGGTCTTAGACTTCCGGGTCTTGGGTTTCTTTATCTTAGGAGACCCTGCCGATGTCTCTTTCTTCCTTTTCTTGCCCCCGTCAGGTTTCGAAGTTCCTTCTTCGCCAGGAAGGGGAGACCTCATCAACAGAGTGTCCCCGAGACCTGCATACACGGGATATATCATACTTGCCGCAAAAAAGGAAGCTTATGAGAAATTTGACAAAAAAAGTGCTTACCATGGTTCTTTGCTTGCCACCTGGTCTTGGCTAAATCATGCCAAGATCATTTTTTGTATGGCAAGGCAGATTTTATTTTCTTAATCCTCCCCGAGAGGTCCTGGATCGAGCTGGGGAACCAGATAGCAGCTCCATAGTAAAAAAAAATCCATTTAGAGAGAGAAGAAGGGGGATTAAAAAATGTTCGGTGTGATGGTGCTTACGTTCCATATTCCATTCCTCTGGGAATGGCATCTTATCGACGGGTATTATTTCCAAGGTTCTAATTCTAATGAACCGGCTCATCCACCCCCGGTCCTTGTCCTCTTCAATGCTTGCGAAGAATGTCCTCGCAGACCAATGTTGAAGCTTAATTAAACCCTCTCGAAAGAGATGGAGGATGTATAATCTTATTAAGTGGTCATGGGTGAAGTACATCCCTTCGATCCGATCAGAGAAATAATGAAGCATATACACTATCCTCCAGAACGAAGGGTAAATTTGACCGAGCATCACCCGGTACCGGAGGCAAAAATCAAGAATCACTGGGTCTATCTGTGGAGATAAAGAGTCCAAAGGACCCAGGGTGAAGGGGTATGTGTATACGCTGAGAAAGCCCGCTTTGTAAGTTACTATGCTTTCCTCAGCATTGGGGATCTATATTTGGACCTCCTCCCCCCAGTGGCAGTTGACCTTTACCTTATCCTCTTCAGTTATTATTTTAATTTATCTAGACATGGGCTCGCATTGGCCCGGTATGTTTAGAGGTCTATCGATGGTAAGATCAGAAATTGTTTCGAAATCACCAGGGATGCATTGTGCGATGCTCGGTGGTTTCTTTGCTTTGCCCTTGGACGGTCGTACGGGGGATGAGGTGCCCTCCTTTTGAGGCACCGTTTTAGAGGTTTTGGCCATACATGTACCGAAGATTTTGAGAAAAAAGATGAAGAATTAGGCTCAGAAGGAAGGTCAACACAGAAGAAGTTGGAAAATGGCTCTAAAAACTTGAAGATAAAAGTATGGATGGCATGCAAGTTTAGTATTTATAGAGATCATGCATGCAACGTTTGAGAAGCGGAGAAATAGAATCGTTGGCGGATCGTGGGTCTCTCAGTGATCGTGCTGACAGTGACCCCTACGTAGCTTTAGAAGAAGGCCATTTAATGCTCTGGCGAGCTGACATCGTGGCGGGCATACCAAAGAAGTAAGCATTCAAGATCGTTTCTTATCATTCCACTCTAAGAAACGCGGGGACTATCTGTATACGGCTAAAATCGGAGAGACCAATTTTACGATTACTATGACATTTCTTAGCTTATCCGAATAAGGGGAGAGGTACAGCTCGAGGCCCGACCTCGAGTGTTCCCTATGATCGATTTTGAGGGAATGCAGATCAGTGACTGTCACGAGCAAGCAGAACGTGGGCGAAGGCGGCCAAGTCTGCAACTAAGTACAAGCCCGTACTATGACATTAAATAGCTGTACCAGATGCATTATTTTGTAATAAATGCTTATGTACTATGTTGGGATTTCCCCTCCTATATAAAGAGGGCCCTGATCATTTTTTGCACACAGAATATTCAATACAAGGAACAAGAACATTCTCTACTCTCTAACTAAAACATCCTATATTGTCTCTTTATCGATTTAATACTTGCATTTATTGTCTTTCATTGATTGTCTTTCATTTATTATCCATCATTGATCATAAATAACCTCCTCCGAGGTCCATAAAGTTGTTATAGCTTCATCGATCGCAAATCATTGACCTTGAGCCTCGACCTCGAGGATCTATCTCGGCTAGCTCGGAACCTCCAACCCCAGGTCATCTGGTTTGCCTATCCTCGATTTCATATCATTTTACCTTATTTTCGTTACTCATACTTAGAATCTATCGCTTAACAACTAGCCTTAGAATAAATCACATAATTTTAAAACCACATAATCAAATTTAATTGTAATTACCATTTTCAAGGTAAACACAAAGCACTAATTGAGACAGAAATTCAATTTACTAAGGAATGCAGAATATGAGGAGAAGCTAGAGATCAATTCTTAAGGCAAAAAAAAAAGAGTCCAATGGTTAACTCAAGGTGATCAAAACACAAATTTATTCAACAGTGCAATAAAAGAAATAAAAAATAAAAATAGAATCTTTTCAGTCATAGATTCACAAGGGGTAACAAGAAGAGAACCATAGGAAATATCACAAGCATTTATAGAGTGCTACAACAAGCTATTAGAGGGAAAAACGGGAAGGAGGCATCATGTGTGCAGTGAGCTGGTTAGACAAGGGCCTACGATTACCTAGGAGCAGAGGGGTTGGCTACAACATGGCTTTTATGAAAGAAATGTAAAAAAAGCAGTATGGGCAATAAAAAGGGGATAATGCTCTAGGGCCTAATGGATATGGCACCCGATTCTTTAAGGACTTCTGGGAAATTGTGGGTAAGGATGTTGTCACAGGGGTATTGGAGTTCTTCCAGGATGTGAAACTGCCAAAAAGTCTTAATGCCACAAAAATTACATTAATTCCACGAAGCAGGCATGCAGAATATGTGTGAGATTACATGTCGATAGCTTGATGCAATACCATTCACGAGGTGATCTCTAAGATGTTGTGTATGAAGCTGAATACTGTACTACCAAACATAATATTAGAGAACCAAAGTGACTTTATTGCTGGGAGAACAATTGTCCAGAATGTGCTTATGTGTCAGGATTTGGTGAGACTTTATAATAGGAAATCTACTACTAAAAGCTGCCAAATCAAAATAGACTTGAGGAAAGCTTATGATACTATAGAGTGTGACTTTGTACAGGAGATGTTATATGCTCTGAATTTCCCAAGTAAATTCATTAAATGGATAATGACGTGCATAACTACACCCAGATACGCAATATCAATTAATGAGGGGTTATATGGGAACATAGAGGAAAGGAGAGGATTGCGGTAAGGGGACCCAATGTCCCTATTAATATTTGTGATATGCATATATTACTTTAGCAAAATCGTACGCCAAGTAGCCATACTACAGGTGTTTGCATATAACTCAAAATTCAATAGCTTACAACTGAACCAGTTGTGCTTTGCTAATGATATGCTCCTGTTCTGCAGAGGAGAAATACAATCAGTTATATTGATACCAAGGGGACTAGCCAACTTCTCAAATGCACCGGGGCTGACTACTAATGCAGCTAAGTCCAACATATACAATGCTAATATGGATAGGAAAAGTGTGGAAGACATATGTGAAATGACGGGGTACAAGAAAGGAACACTACCATTTAGGTACTTAGGAGTGCCAATTTCAGCAAAGAAAATCTCATATATGGACTGTGAAATGTTAGTGGATATGATGTGTGCCAGAATTCAAAGTTAGGGAACAAGGAATCTCTCATATGCATGGAGAGTGCTACTGGTAAACTCGGTCTTGATGCATATTCACTCCTATTGATCTTCTATATTTATCCTACCAAAAAAGATACTAAAAATCATAATAGCAATTTGTAGGAACTTCTTGTGGGATGGGAAAGTCAACACAAAAAAAGTGTCAGTGGTAGCCTAAGAGCTAGTATGTAGACCTAAACAAGAAGGTGGGGGTGGGTATCATAGATTGTGAGCTATAGAATCAAGCAGCAATTCCAAAGTATGCGTGGAATATAGCCAAAAAGGATGACAATCTTTGGCTAAAGAGGGTGGATCATCTATACTTAAAAGGAGCATCCTGGTGTGAGTATCAACCTCCACACGATTTTTGTTAGTACTGGAGGAAAGTATGCACAATGCGTGACAAATTTGCAGTTGGATATGTCCAGGAGGGCTGGCTATCAGTGAATGGACAATACACAATAGGCATCAGCTACAAATGGAGCCAAGGAAGAAGAGAGCACTGGAGGGTAGGAGATAGGTTTGGAATAAATACAACTCCCCGAAGCATAGCTTTATATGTTGGTTAGCTATGCATAGAATGGTGTTAACTAGAGAGAGACTGGCTTGGTTGGGAATTTGTCAAGAAACTAAGTTTGCCATATGTGGGGGGAGGGCATCGGAACAACATAAAACTTATACTTTTATTGCCCATTTCAAAAAGCATGTGTACATGAAGTGCAAGTATGGATGAATATGGGGGTGCACGAATGGGAGTTGAAGGGAATCTGGAGACGTATGACTAGAAGAATAAGAGGCAAAATATGAAGACAAGTAATAGTTTCGATACTGGTAGCACTGTTGTATCACATATGGAGAGTGAGGAATGGTGCCTAATGGAATCAAAGAGTACCTAGACCTCACATGATTGTTAATACTATTAAGGAGGAATGCAAATGAAAGATACATGAAATACTAGGTAGGAGATCATTAATACAAAACCAAAGAGCATAGATAGGAAATTTACTGTAAATTAAGGCAATAGTACAATTGGTACAACTGAATTTATGTAGTCATAGTAGAGTTGACAGACTGTTAGGGGGAGTAAGGAAGAATCTGAAGGATTCATTTTTAAATTTTTTGTGCTTGTGATCAATAAAATTCTTATTTTCACCAAAAAAAAAGAAAGACCTATTCATAAAAAGTCCTCTATCTCTCGCCGCAAATTAGGTGATTACTAACCTGCGCTTCTTCGACATAGAGAGCGGATGACCGAGGAGAAATTGTACTAAGATTAATGATATTGAAGTCATACTGGGGCAACCTAACACCCAGATTCATAGTGAAAACTCATGGAAGGCAAATGAGAAGTATGAAGTCGACCAGGATACATATGGTGATGATCCAAAATGACCGATACTACAGACCGCTAGAACTGAGTCGATAGCACCTCGAGTCTCAAGTGTGAAAGCTGTGAAGGAATCAAGAAAAAGTAAACCCTAATTTGTGAAATGGAAAAGTAAAACTGGGAAATAGTAAAGCTAAATGGGGGAATGCAAGCCATCAGGAGGAAATCACTGATGTAGGAGTACATAAAAAGATGGAGGTCCCGCCAGTTAAGGAAGGGGCTAGGGTGTGGGCTGGGCTGGGCTGTTTAGTGGAAACAAACTTGCCTCAAAAGGGATGAGCCTAACCTATATACCCCATATAATCCAAGATTGATAAATGTACTGCAGTTGGTATAGGACGACGTCGCAACTGAGAATGAAAGCTGGAAATTAGCCCTCATTTCTTAAGTGGTTGGAAATGCCCCGTCAATTGGGGTTATGGAATGCCTTATTGCAAGCTAATGTAGTTTTGTGCAGCAAAGGTACTCTTATAACAACCTAAATCCTAAATTAGGGGTCGTGATGACACCTAGTCTCTAAAACTAGGTAAGTCGATCACTTAACAACTTTTAAATCAACAAAAGATGATATAATACAACAAAATTTAATGTGAAAGTAGTAATAGAGTTAACATCAGCACAAATGGCAATATTCAAACATCTTCCCAAAACTAGGTAGTACAGAGTCACGAGCTCTAACTGAATACATAAGAATATCTCAAATACAACACGGTTCAGATATAAAAATAATAGTATTAAAGTAAGGATGGGACTCCAAGGGAACACGTACGATGGTCGATGCAGCTTTATCTTGAATTCTTGCGGTCAATGTAAGCTCTTACTACCTAGTTCTGTTGTCTCCAACACCCATATTAGCCTAAAAATAAGAAGAAGTAGAATATGAGTAACCCTCGTTCGATATCCAGTATGTATCAAGACTAACCTCGGTGAAGTGGTGATGATGTTTATGTCATGTGATCAAATAACATGCGATATATATCAAAACTGGCAACAAAATGTACAATAGAAAATAATAATAACAATAACAAGTGGTACTAATTCAATGCAAGTAAAGGCACAACTTCGATAACAAGTCATCAATTAGAGAGACACACACATATGTCACCCCATTCTCACATATGTGCCACGATAACAATATCCATCCTTATCACTCTTCTCTAACACAATCACAGTCTTCAATCATATCACTCCGAATCGACAATATCACTATATCCAATCGTATTGCTTAGACACAATCACTATATCCAAGCGTATCGCTTCGCCCTAACAAAATCCCAATCCCAATAGCATGGAAAAAATCTCGTGTCAACACCCAAATAGTCCGCTCAATAGGTCCACTTGTGCCACATTAATTACATAATAAATAATTCCTAAAGTTAATCAAAGATATAAACTCATAATTTATCAACAAGGTGCACAAACACACAAAAATAGTAAAAATAAGGATGGGTTACTACGGCTAAAACAATTGTAGTGATCATGTTCACGCTGCCCCAAAGTGATTAAATATGTTTTATATAAAATACATCCCCAAATTAAGGCATATTAATAGCCTAAGGTCTAATCTGGTCACAAGCGACACATAGCATCCGTGTAAATGCTCGTCACCTCGTGTACACGTCGCTTTTCACATAGAACAAATAGGCAGTTAAGGACAAATCTTAATGGGTATTCCTTCACATAAAGTTAGGCAAGATACTTACCTCAAACAAGCCAAATCAATACTCTACAAAGCCCTTGACTCTCGAATCGACCTCCGAATGGGTGAAATCTAGATAAAAATAACTCAAGAACATCATATAATGCCGTATGAAATAACCCCAAACGATAAAGCTTTGATCATTATAAAAATATAAAAAGTCAAGCCAAAACGTTAACCCCGTGACTGCTTTTCAGAACCAAACAAAAGTCACAAATCTTGATCACTCATTCCAACACGAGTCTATATATGCTAGTTCCATCCAAATCTGATCTCAAATCGGCGCCAAATCTCCAATTTCACTCTTCAACAACTTTTGCAAAATCTCCAAAACATCGACTTCAAAATCACATAGTCTACGTGTAATAATCCATGGGGAAACAAGATCTACTATCAAAGTCAAATAGAAATTGCTTACCCTTCAAATTGTGATAAAACAATCTCCAAAAATTGCCTCTAGTCGAGCTACAAAACTCCAAATAATGAAAAATAGATCAAATCTGCGAACTTAATACACTGCCTAGTTTATTCGCATATGCGATCCAAACTACAGCTTCTGCGATGTCGCTTTTGCGACAAAAAACCATGCTTCTGCGAGTTCCAATTAAAATTCTGATCTCTCGCTCCTACGGACAATATGCCGCTTCAGCGATAGCGCAGGTGTGAGGAAAATTCTACTTCCGCGTAACTCTCTCTCAAGCTAGCCTGCTTCACCCCTGTGCCCATAATTCCGCATATGTGATCTCGCAAATGTGCCATAACTCTTTGCATATGCGAACCTCTCATGCCCCAACCCAAACCTTGCTTCTGAGCTCACTTGACCGCATCTGCGGGCTCGCACCTGCGTCTAATACCTCACATGTGCGAAAATAGCAGACCAAAAATGCCAACTAGTTCCAAAATATTCCAAAACTCATCTGAATCACTCCCGAGCCCCCTAAGAGCCCCGTCCAATCATACCAACCAGTCCCAAAATATAAAATGGACCTACATGAGGTCTCAAATAACAAAAACCAATATCAAAACCACAACTCACACACTAGTTCAAGCTTAATGAACTATTTCAAATTTTCCAATTCCAAACTTATGTCGAACATGCCTAAAAAACTCAGAATAACCCAAAATTTTTCAAACATTTCCCAAGTGACAAAATGTACCTCTTCCAACTTCCAAAGTCACAATCCGGACCCAATAGCCATAAATCTAACTCCCGGTAAACGTATGAACTTTTCAAACCTTCTGTTACACCCCATATTTTCGTACGTAAGAGTAAGTCGTAAGTCAATTGATGTAAGCTCATAAAAAGGATCATCTTCAAACATACAAAAAGTTAGTTAATCATGTTACTTTGAAGGTTACAAATATTTTAGATTATAAACAATAAGTACCAAGAGGGTTGGAAGGTTCAGAAGCTTATCGAATTGAAGAAAATAAGTTTCGTTGAAAGTCGACAAATTAAGAATGTTATAACATATACTTTTGGGGTGATACTATGGTGCTCAACTTTATAAGGAGTTATGTTATGATTTATTATAGTCTTATAATAGTCGTGTATTACGTTTGATGTCAAGCAAGTCGCAGGACAAATGTTTGCAAAGGTCATCACAAGTTACATTCATAATATGCTGAAGATTATGTCAAATATAGATGAGATTTTAACCCAATATACATGGAATTAAGGGATGATCCACATACCAAATTGAAGCTCTACGAGTTTAGTTTGAAACTAATTAACCCTTTTGTCGATACGATATCGAAATAGAGAGAAATTTGCATTGTTGTGAGACTGCGCAAGCAGCTCCCATGGGACCCACTTAGGTCGTGAGAGATTCTCCAACCTTTAAAGAGGACCAAGTCTCATTTCGGGTCATTTTTCAAGCCAACCAAACTCTGTACTCTCCCAAAATACTCTCAAAGCAGTCTCCATGGTTCTAGAGTGAAAACCAAAGAGAAAAACATGAACCCAATGCTAGAGATCCCGTGGCGCTTGCTAGATCGTAGTCCTTTATCTTGTGGTTGTTTCGGAGGATTCTTCGAGTGAAGTAACCTCGGGTTTCGTATTGTTCTTTTTGATTAAGTTAATAATCAGTCCCTCTTTACTATCTGTTAGATTTTCAAGGCGAACTACAAGTGTTTACACACCAACTTGAACACCAAAAGTTGATTCAAGAAGAGAATACAACACCTATAGTGTTGTGGTATCATTGAGGATAGTTGTGGGCTGTGCTTAGCTGAATTTTCTAGTTGTTTCTACTGGTTAAGGTGAGTATAACATCCTACTACATGTTCTTGAAGTTATTTGTGTGTTAGTAGCATTATTCGAGCAAACTACTACAAGAGGTGACTTTAAATAGTTTGAGATGTTAATGTTTTTAATTCAAGTTTGTTCATATGCTTGTCTCCTTTATTTTAAATGTTTGATGTTGCTCTTAAGTATGTACTCCCTTTGATCCATAATAAGTACTCTTTCCGGTTAGTAAAGGTTAATATGATCAATTTTATTGCTAATTAATATTAAAAGGTGAACTTCTTAATATGTGTGAAAACAACCAAAAAATCACTTATTTTGGACCGGAGGGAGTAATAATTTTTTAGCCTACGCCCCTTAAGAAAATATGAACTCCTAGAGAAAAATAATTTATTCATTAAATTACCCTTAATTATTATCTTGACACATTGAGATATGTAAATAAGGACAAATTTAAAAAAAAAAAAATTAGTTCCTTTTTAATTATGCAACATGACACTTATTATGGACCAAAATAAAAGGGTCAAAAAATCACTTACTATCCGGACCGAAGGGATTAAAGTACTTAAAAGATACTATGGCCTGCAAATGCTCATTATGCATGACTAGTTCAACGTCACAATTAATGACACCACACTTAAATGATAATTAAAGTTGAAAAAGACTTTCATTGGGCTATTGCTCAACTAAGATATTGAACGGGCACTGCGGCTTTTGCATTTTCTTTTCATACACTCCATTCTATAAGATCGTTTTTTGGTAGAAACGATAATCACAAGATGAACGGGTAGGTACAGAATAATATCAACAAGTATTTCCTTTGCTCCTTCCTTCTTCGGCAACAGTTTGTAACTTTATGTACTTTCAATTGCATTGAGCAGGAAGGGAATTTACCTTATGAGAAGTAGGAGATTTTTTTATTAGGTAATAGACAACATGCAAAATCTATAAGATTATGATCATAGAAGTGAGAGTTACGAATATTCAATATTTATTTTAGCAAAATAACTTGATTTATTTGTAGAAGCCTCTGTACTGACTATAGTTAATGCGCTTCTTATCAAGTACAATCTAGTATGTAACAGAATAAATTATACCAAAACTAATTGATAGAATTCGAGGGTCCACCAAACTATAAGAAGAACCAGGTTCTTTATTAGTTTCCAAAGATAACACACAAACTATAGTAATTAAATGACACTGAGAGTTTTTACCTGAAAAATTCCCAGCTCACGGGATTAAAAACCACGCCCTACCCTTGTAGGATTTCAACTTCACTACTGAGCAATCATTTAGATTACAACCTATTGTAACTTAGGAATTAACTCCTTAATCCATCGCTAACTTGTAACGACTCTATTACAAGCCACTTTGTAATACCTCTATTACAAAGACTTTACAACTTAACTAACTCTAGCCAACACACAAACGCAGGGGTTTATGATTTACAAAGAGTTTCCTACACAAAGCTTCTAAGTAAGCTAAGTAGGAATTATAAGTAAGAGAATTAATAAAGTTACAACTCAACTAAGGACATACAATAACTTGATATGGGGAACTGGTCCATAGCAGTGTTGTTCTTTGTTCTTGATGCACTTGAGAATCATTTGCTAGATGATAAATCACTGTGGGAATGCTAGAGTAAATTGTCCAAGTGTTCAAGTGATGTTTTGTCATTGGTTTAATGTTAATATAACATTGATGACATCACTTGAATGATGTAAGAAACTTGGGTACAAGATCCTTCCCAAGGGAGTTGACTGCTGCACTATGCTGTATTATTGCGTGTGGAGGCAGTCACTTTCCAGTTGTTCGAGAGTTGACTCGTACGATTACCAGGGGAACTGAAATACATATGTTCCCCTTGTTGAATCTTTAACTTCTGAAAGACCGACGAACATCTCCAGCTTAAGTCTGATTATTTCCAGATACTTGAGAATGTGTACCGGATGAGTATCAGGTTCCTTATCTGTTTCTTAACATTAAATTTGTTAGATCATAAAAACATAAAACAAGATACTTATAACCTATCAATTTCTCCCTTTTTGATGATTACAAACTTATAATTGAAAATCCCACACAGAGCCATAAAGAGGTAGGCAATGAACCAGAAAGGCCATTGAGTTCCCTCTAAATCTGTATTCCCTCTCAATCAGTGTAATTTTTTTATTCAATTATGCATATTCTTCCCCTTTTTGGCATTATAAAAAGAAGAAATCTAAGTAAAAGAAAAAAGAAGTCCAGCGTGGTTAACTCATGCCACTTGTGTGCACAGTAACATGATAGAAAACAGATACATAAGAGTAATTGTATACACAACAAAAAGGGAAAATATTCCATTAAACAATTTGGATTTAACGACAGGAGCAGTTTCAATGTTACCAACAGCGATCCACAATTCAAAAAAAGAAAAGAAGAAGAAACAAGTACCAACCACAAAAACATCATCAGAGATAGTCATAAGAAATAGACACTTAAAAACTTGACACTGGAGGGGACATTGTTTAGGGAGCACTGGAGGAAGAGGGCATAGAGGAGGGGGCAAGGGTTTTGAGGAGTAGATCCATTCAAGCATTCAACGACATTTGCTCATTGAGCAGTATTTCTTTCAGGTCCTCCACTTGTTTTTTTAGCTCAATATTGTCCTTATTCAGACGAGAAACCTCTGAGCTATGAGAACTACTGGAATCAGGTGCCTCTTGTATCTGACTAAGATGACCCTCAAGAATAGCGTTTCGTGCCTTTAATTTCCTAATCTTCTCCGTAGCACTATTCTGAGCGTTGATCAGTTGAGAAATCGTAGATTTGCTTCCAACTCCTCCGACCTTGTCAATGCACTCACATTCTTCGAGAGTGGTCTTGGAAAAAGTTTTCTTCTTAGTGCCCACTTTAACTTGTCCCGGTGGGACCTTGAAGAACTCGAAAACCTTGGTGAGAAGGAACACGTAAGGCAGCCCATGGTTACCATCTTTGAAGTCTACCACTTTTTGCATGTGCTCAATCATGATCCCGGGTTGATTAATGCTAGTGAACCGATCCAACGCTTCCATGAGGACCAGGTCAGCTTTGGAGGTAATGGATCTCATCTCAGCATAGAGAATCAACACTTTGTTCACCATCTCAAACAGTAATTGGTACACTGGAAAGAGAGCCTTCTTGTGCACCCGTTCCCCCTACTAGATTGCCTTGTCCTTAACTTCAACATTTTTGAAATTGGAAGAGTATGCTCCTTGGACTGATGACAACCCTTCAACAGGCACACCAAGAATTGACCGCAACAAGGCATATTCCATCACAATGTCAACACCACTAAGCAGCACACAAATATCATCATCCTCAACTTTGAAGAAGTCGACATAGAAGCTCTGTACTTCCTCCTCATACACTTTTTGAACATCACTTATAAACAGGTGTGTCCATTGTTGGAATTTACAAATTTCAACCAATTGCCGCATCCCGGCCAGCTCCAAAATGTTAGGAGAAAATGTGCGTTTCCATAGTACCTTCTGATTCCTCAATTTTTCTTTCCCAGAACTCTGGGACTCGTCATCCTTTGTTATCTTGGAGGAACCATGTTCCTCATCGACATCCACTTTCCTCTTCACGGACTTGCGAGCAGACTTTCCCTTATCAACAGACTTTGTAGGTATCGTTTTCTCAAACACTTGTTCACCGAAATCATCTACCTTTCTATTACCAGATCTTCCACCACTTTCCTCCACTATCTTATCACATATTCTTCCCCCAAATTTTCACTAGAGACAACATCAACACTCTTGTTTGGACTCTCAACACTCACATAAGTTTTCTCTTTGAACTTGGAGTGTGCTTCTGTGAGCGCTTGTGAATCAAAGAACTAGGTTCCTCGTCTACTTCTTCATCCACATTTACAACAAGCACTACTTCCTCATGCACAACCTTCCCATCCTTCACCAATTTTCTCCTCCTTTGACTGACTTGACTTTTCTAAAGAGCGGACTCAAGAGCCTCCTTCTTTTGCAACCTTGTAGTGGGTCGCTTAGGAGTTTGTTTGGGGTCGCAACTGATTTACGCCTATCCCGAATAAAGCTAGCAATAGCTATATCATCTAAATCTTCTTCATTATCTCCATTCTCTTCACCAAATACAAATCTCATCTCAGAACCACTATAGATAGAGGCTCAGCATAAAAATGAGGAGAGAGAGCAGGATCACTAATGACCTGGGGCTCTTGAGAGGACACCATGAGTTGGATATTCCAAGGATGGACCTAGTCCTTTATTAGGTACCCCAGTAGTATTGTCCTATGATGATTTTTTACAAGCACAATCTCTCTTCCTTCTACCGCGGTCTGAGGCTCTTCCCCCTAAGGCTCAGACCCATCCACACCTCCCTCAACAACAACCCCTTCAGCAGCTATAGAGATCATGTGTTTCTATCGCCTCTTTCTCTTGTGGCTCCATGGAAAATGCAGGAGAAGGAGGAGCGTTACATGTGGACTCAAGGTCTGTCTTTGTTGAGTCAGCATTCTCAGGACCAGCAATTTGGTTTACACTTAAGTCTTCTTCCATAGGAAGACTGGATATTTCCTGATTTTCATCTTCGTCGACCGTACCCTTTTCACCCAGTTTTTCCGGCGAGGTAGGAGGAGAGCTCGTAGCCACAATTTTGGGAGTCAAGGTTTTGCGGCTCCTATGAGAACCATAACTCAATTGGGTAGGAGAGTGGATTGAATGTGGGGGTTACTCTGCACTAGGGTTTTGGCTAGTGGTGGTGTTGAGTGAGGAGTCTAACATCGGTGTTTTAACTGGTGAGGACTCAATGAGGGTGTTACTTGGAACACTCGAGGTTTCCTGATTTTCAACCATGGTAAGAAGTGATGTGTTGAAGATGAGGGATTGGCAGTTTGAAGAGATAAAGAGAGAGAAAATTTTGAAGTTTGATGTGAGGAGTTGTGATAGTGATGGACGTATTTAAGAAGGATGAGGGACCGGTTAAGAAAAAGGCGACAGTTTTGTGAGTCGGGTCGTTTACCGACGGGTGAGACATTTGGGTTTAAAATACGCAAAGGAAAGAAACTGACACAATGATGATGTGGCATGGTTTTGTCCATTTAAAGTTGTGCATGAGAGAACAGAGAAACTACTAAACTGTGTCAGGAGAACCAGGTTCCCTAACGGGTCTTGCAGGTGAAGCTTTACCCTTTTTACCAGCGTGCACTGCATCAGCTACTCTGTAATCATCTTGCGTCTCTACCTGTAACGGTATAGAAATGATTTAGACTTGCTAGGAAACACTTTTTAGCTAATTTTACCTGTACATTTCTTTCATAGCCAATCATTGAGGGTCTAGGTTTTCAGTTGGATTTTACCAACCCTAATGCGAGGCGATTTCTTTCAAAATTATAGATGAGCCTCTTTTCAACATTGACTGTAAGGAAATGATGACGCACATCTATGTGCTTGGTCCTCTTATGTTGGAGTGGATTTTTGTCCATGTTGAGTGCACTTGTGTTGTCGCACAGGAGGGGAACGCAATCAGAGAATACCCCAAAGACTTCCAACTGTTGTTTGATCCACATCAATTGGGCACAGCAAGAGGCAACTACTACATATTACGCTTCTGCATTTGAGAGTGCCACAGAGTTTTGCTTCCTTGTACCGCATGAGATTAGACAAGAACCTAGAAAATGTTCCATATCAGATGTGCTCTTCCTGTCCACCAAATATCATGCATAATCACCATTAGCATATCCAATAAGATCAATGTTGTCTCCTGAGGGATAGTAGAGAACCAGGTCCTGTGTTCCCTTGAGATATCTTAATTTTCTTTTGGCAGCCTTCAGATGAGATTCCTTTGGATTGGATTGAAACCTTGCACAAAGACCCACATTAAACACAATGTTTGGTCTGCTTGCAGTAAGATACAAGAGTGACCCAATGATGCCTATATACATGATCTGGTTTACAGGGGAACTAAGTTCATCCATGTCTAGACGCGTAGTTGTGGCATTAGAGGTGTCAATAAATTTTGATGCTTCCATGTCGAATCTTTTCAGCAGCTCCTTGATGTACTTTTGCTGATTTATCAATGTTCCCTTTTGAGATTGCTTCGCTTGAAGTCCCAGGAAGAAATTTAATTATCCTATCATGCTCATCTCAAACTCACTCCCCATGAGGTTTGCAAATTCTTCACATAGAGAGTCAATTGTGGCCCACAAGATGATATCATCAACATACACTTGCACAATGAGCAATTTCCTCCCTCGTTTCTTCAGGAAAAGAGTGTTGTCAATTTTCCCTCTTGTAAAGCCATTTTCTAGAATGAATTTCGACAACCTTTCGTACCAAGTCTGGAGAGCCTGCTTTATCCTATACAACGCCTTGTCCAGTTTGAACATATGCTCAGAATGCTCGTGACACTCAAATCCAGGTGGCTGCTAGACATAAACTTCTTCTTTTAGCAACCCATTCAGAAATGCACTTTTGACATCCATTTGGAACAATGTGAACTGCATATGAGACGCAAAGGCAATAAAAATTCTAATGGCTTCCATTCGAGCAACCAGAGCAAAAGTTTTATCATAATCAATCCTTTCTTCCTGATTGTTGCCTTGAACTACAAGCCTTTCCTTGTTTCTTGTTGTATTTCCGAACTCATCGAGTTTGTTCCTGAAAACCCACCTGGTTCCTATAATAGTTCTATCTACAGGTCGAGGAACCAGATGTCATACCTTATTCCTTTCAAATTAATACAGCTCCTCTTGTATGGCTGTGCTCCAGTCAACATCTTTCAGTGCTTCTTTGATATACTTGGACTCTATTGGGGAAAGAAAGGATGAGAAGGCAAGTGAGTTTCCAGCTTTTGATCTAGTTTGAACTCCTGAGTCAAGAGGGTTGATTATGTTATAAAGAGGATGTGAGCTTTTGTGCTTCCAATTTGGTACCTGAATCTCATTGGTAGAAGACCCAGGTATCTCTGACTGAGGTTCTTGGCCACTTCTCATTCCATCAAGTGAAGTACCTTAAACAACATTGATAACTCTACTTTCAGCTTCAGTTGTTGTGATAGTGGGACCAGGTTCCTCTCTAATGGATGGAGATGTAGTTGTATTGTCTTCACTGGATTCCTTGACATGACTCCTCATGTCTGTCTTTCCATTTTTCATGTCAATAACTTCACATGGAACAGATAACGGACCTCCGTCTTGATCATCGCGTCTGTCCTTCTCACATGAGAGGTGAGATTCATCAAAGATCACATGTATACTCTCCTCAACACATTGAGTTCTTTTATTTTATACTTTGTAAGCTTTGACTTGGGACGAGTATCCCAAAAAGTTTGCTTCATCACTTTTGGCTTCAAATTTTCCAAGCGCTTCCTTTCCATTGTTGAGAACAAAACATTTGCATCCAAATGTACTCAAATGCGTCAGTTTGGGATTTCTCCCATTCAGCAACTCATAAGGTGTTTTGTTTAGAAGGGACCTGATCATGCACCTGTTTGTCAAGTAGCATGCAATATTGACTGCTTCTACCCTGAAATTCTTTTCTATGAATTAACATTGTCCTTTCCATGTCTTCGAGTGTCCGGTTCTTCCTTTCTACATCACCATTTTGTTGTGGTGTTCTTAGAGCTGCGAAATTAAGAGTAATGCCATTTTCAACACAGAATTCATCGAATTTGGCATTATCAAAGTTTGTCCCATAGTAAGATCTAATGCACGCTACATTAGTTCCCATCTTCACTTAGATCTTCTTGACAAAGGCAACAAAAACTTGGAAGGTTTCATCCTTGGTTCTAAGAAAAAGGGTCCAAGTGAATCTGGAGTAGTCGTCCACTATAACAAAGATATATCTTTTTCCTCCTTTGCTTGGTACCCTTATAGGTCCACATATATCCGTATGAAGAAGAACAAGTGGCCTTGAGGTGCTGACTTCCTTCTTTGGCTTGAATGTGGATCTGACATGCTTTCCTTTGGCACACGCATCACACACTTTGTGTTCCTTGAAGCTTGATCTGGGCAGACCACGAACCAGGTCCTTCTAGACTAGTTTGTTTAGTAATGAAAAGCTTGCATGCCCCGCCCTTCTGTACCATAATTCAGCATCATCATCAACGACTCTTAGACAGGTTAGATCACCACTCTATAGAGACTCAAAATCAGCAACATAGATTATCTTGTATCTCTTGGCCACTAACACCACTTCACCAGTCACAAGATTTGTGACCGTGCATATATTTGACAGAAATTCCACCTTGTTTCCCTTGGCACATATTGAGAGACACTCAGTAGTTGTACTTTAAACCATTGACATAGTACACATTCTCAATAGAGTGCGTGAGCGACTTTCCAATTCTTCCAACTCCCAAAACGTCCATTTTTCCCATTTCCAAAGGATACTCTCCCTCCTTGCAGGGCCTTCAATGAAAGGAAATCGATTGTGTTTCCAGTCATGTGCTTTGAGAAACCACTATCCATGTACCATTGTTGGTTTCTCCCCTTCACTTCTCCCTGCACAAAGAAATCAAGGGTTAGATTTAGGAACCCAAACAAGTTTTGGTCCCTTGTAGTGAAGAAAAGGATGAATGAGTGCTCTTTTAGTCCAGTCAAACATCCTGCGTTTTCTATATGAGGGACCAGGTTGTCTAGCAGTAGTTACTTTCTTATCAAAAGCTTTGTTTATCTGTTGAGACTGAACACTGGCCTTGTAGTTTTCTTTAAGGTGCCCATTGTTACCATAGTGAGTACAAAGAAAATTATCGAGTACAGTAACATACTTGCTATGAGGGTTTTAGGAAATCTTTTCCCTTTGAAATCCAACTACCTACCTGTGTCCCCCATTGTTTATGTACATGGCAGTGATAGCATCAGGTTTGAGTGATTTTCAAGATCACTCTTGACTCTTCCTAGTTCTTCCTGAAGTTGTTTGTTCTTTTCAAGTTCAACACTCAGTCTAGACTTCACTGTTTCCATCTCATCTTCAAGCCTAAGATGTGTTTCATTAGCAACTTCCTTACCTTTGTGAAGGGTCTCATGCGTACCCTCTCTTTTGAGTTCCTTAATTGTGTCATTCAGATCAACCACTATAGCTAGTAGGTCATCTCTCTCAAGCTCAGTGTTAGCAATTCTTTTTGTCAAGACATCTTTTTCTTTTTCAACACCCTCAACGGTTTCTTTCAAATCAACCACCACTACTACTAGATCATCTCTCTCAAGTTCTAAGTTAGCTACGTTTTCAATTAGAACTTCTTTATCTTTCTTAGCAAACTCAATAGTCTCTTTTAAATCAATCACTATGACCACTAGAACATATCTTTCATGTTCTACGTTTGTGATTTTTTCAGTAACGGCTTTCTTTTCTTCTTTCAAACTCTCAATAGTTTCTTTCAAGTCTACCATAACGACTACTAGGTCATCTGGAGAGCTTGCCTTATTTCCTTGGCTGACTGGCATGCCGATATCCTGTTGTATTCATCAAGACCAATGCCACAAACAAGAATTTTCTTTTCCACGAAATTTCATTTCTATGGCGTTTCGGTCAGCGTCATTGGATTCTTTTCTTGTTTTGGGAATAGTTACAACAGGGTTTCCACTAGTCTTTGTGGGAACAAAAGGCCTATCAAAGATGACGTCCCAGAGCTCAGAGTCTTCAGCCATGATAAAGTAATGCATCCTTGTCTTCCACCATCCATAATACGTTGGCCATTGAACCTTGGTGGCCTGTAGGTAGACTGACCTTCTTCAAAGAGTTGTGGAGCAGCCATGAGGATCCTTTCTAGGTTTTAGACTGATAGAAAGAACCTGCTCTGATACTAATTGATAGAATTCGAGGGTCCACCAAACTATATAGAAAATCGGGTTCTCTATTAGTTTCCACAAATAACACACACACATCAGTACTTAAATGACACTAAGAGTTTTTACGTGAAAAATTCCCATCTCACGGGATTAAAAATTATGACATACCCTTCTAGGATTTCAACTTCACTACTGAGAAAACGTTTAGATTACAACCTATTGTAACCTAGGAATTAACTCATTAATCCCTCACTAACTTGCAACAAACCTATTGCAAGCCACTTACCTCTATTACAAAGACCTTACAACTTGACTAACTATAGCCAAGACACAAACACAAGGGCTTATGATTTACAAAGAGTTTCCTACACAACGCTTCTAAGTAAGCTAAGTAGGAATTAAAAGTAAGAGTGTTAACAAAGCTACAACTCAACTAAGGACATATAATAACGTGATATAGGGAACTGGTCCATAGCAGTGTTATTCTTTGTTCTTGATACACTTGATGTTTTGTCAATAGTTTAATGTTAACATAACATTATTGACATTACTTGAATGATGTAAGAAAGTTGGGTGCAAGATCCTTCCCAAGGGAGTTGGCTGTTGCACTGTGTTGTACTGTTGTGAGTGCATGCAGCCACTTTCCAGCTATTGGAGAGTTGACTGGTACGATTACCAGGGGAAATGAAATCCGTCTGTTCCCTCTGTTGATTCTTTAACTTCTGAAAGACTGACAAACATCTCCAGTTTAAGTCTGGTTATTTTCACATGCTTGAGAATGTGTACCAGATGAGTATCAGGTTCCTTATCTGGTTCTTAACATTAAGGTTGTTAGATCATCAAAACATAAAATAAGGTACATATAACCTATCACTAATATTTGCTCATTGTACAAAAGGTATAAATGGAATCCAAAACTTTTGAAATTATTATCTAAAATAATTAAATTATAAATATTTTTATGATTACAAATCATACTAAGTAATAAGAAAATAGGTTTAATGTAAATTATTTATATATATGGAAAGATACTAAAAGGAATGTGTACCCCATGGAATGGATAGAGAGGATAATATTTTGCGCAGGTCAAAGCTTCATTTCCTATGCTGCTGTGCATGTACTAAAATTCTACAATTCAAAATATAAAAGTACTTACTACATTCTATATCTTTAACATAATACTAACCCTAACTTAATTTTAAATTCTTATTTTACTAAGGTGTGCAAACAATTTTTTCATATATTTGTTGTTGGATATCAGAGTTCACGTGTGAGACTATATTAATGATTGTAGAACTTTCTTTTTTTTCTTTCTAAACTACCAAGTAAAAGTATCATTATAGAGTTTAATTTTAAGTACCTCGACCAAGAAAAGCAAACTAAGCAATACCAAACCTTATGCTATTTGTGATGACTATTTAGGGTATTGGGAAAGACCTATTCAGAGCAGGGGTATGATAAAACAAAAACTATGGCTCAGGGAGATAATGGTGACCCTAAATAGGGTAAGGGTGGGGGAATCCCCCCATCTAATGGATAACATCAAATTTAGGAATACCAGGGGACTAAATAGGATAAATAAACAGATGGAAGTCAATCTGTTTATGCATCGGTGCAAAGTTGGCTTATATGGTCTCCTGGAAACTAAGATTAAGAGAAGCAATGCACAAAAGGCTTTTGTTAATCTATGTAGAGGCTGGTCACTTATAAATAATCTGGGAGCACATCATGGGAGAAGAATATGGGTGGTATGGAAGCTGTCAATATGCAAGTTTAGATAGACTTCGTGTCTGAGCAAATGATTCATTGTGCAGTAATGCACTGGGGCACTGGAATGAACTATAACATAACTTTTGTGTATGGATTTAATGATCTATCACTCCGAAGACCATTGTGGTAGTAGATTAGGAAAAATAAAAGTAATGTAGTTGGCCCATGGGCAGTTATGGGAGATTTTAACCGAGTACTACATAAGAAGGACATAATTGGGAGACCAGTAGTAATGTATAAAATTAAGGAGTTAAGAGCTTTTGATGACTGTGGATTGCAGGAGCTAAGGTCATCATGTGCTTATTTCACTTGGAACAACAAACAAGAAGAAGAGGACATAGTGTATAGTATGATTGATAGAGTGTTAGGTAACACTGAATGAATAACCTCACTACCAGTATCTGATGTACATTACATGAATGTGGGATTGTATGATCATTTGCCAGCTATAGTTAATTGGGATAATGGAAATCATAGAAGTAGAATGCAATTCAAATACTATAATATGTGTACAATGGTACACGAATTTAAAAAGAAAGTAAAAGGGAACCGGGATACATGGATAGCAGGGGACAAACTGTACCAAGTGGTGGGCAAAATGAACAGGCTAAAAGCAGTACTACTCAAACTGAACAAGGAAAGATTCTCAGATGTAGAAAAGAGAGCAAACTAAGCAATTAAGGAACTAAGAAATGTCAATTGAAACTGCAAAGAGACCCCAGGAACAAAGCACTAATTGAGATAAAAATTCAATTAGATAAGGAATGCAGAATATGGGGAGAAGCTAGAGATCAATTCTTCAGACAAAAAAGTAGAGTCCAATGGTTAACTCAAGGTGATCAAAACAAATAGTTTTTCAACAGTGCAATAAATGAAAGAAGGAAAAAACATAATCTTTCCGTCATAGATTCACAAGGGGTAACAAGAAGAGAAACAGAGGAAATAACACAAGCATTTATAGAGTTCTACAAAAACATATTGGGGGAAAAAATGAAGAAGAAGGCAACATGTGTACAGTGAGCTGGTTGGACAAGGGCCTACGATTGCTCAGTAGCATAGGGGTTGGCTAGACCAAGGATTTTATGATAGAAATGTAAAAAAAGCAGTATGGGAAATAGCAGGGGATAAGGCTCCAGGGCCTGATGGATATGGCACCCGATTCTTTAAGGACTGCTGGAAAATTATGGGTAAGGATGTTGTCACAGGGGTATTGGAGTTCTTCCAGTATGGGAAAATGCCAAAAAGTCTTAATACTACAATAATTACATTAATTTCAAAAAGTATCCATGCAGAACATGGGTGAGATTACACATCAATAGCTTGTTGCAATACTATTTACAAGGTGATCTCTAAGATGTTGTGTATACAGCTGAAACTATGCTACCAGACATCATATCAGAAAACTAAAGTGCCTTTATTGCTGGGAGAACAATTGTCTAGAATGTGCTTATATGTCAGGATTTGGTGAGACTGTATAATAGGAAAACTACCACTAAAAGCTGCCTAATCAAAATAGACTCGAGGAAAGCTTATGATAGTGTAGAGTGGGATTTTGTACATGAGATGTTATATGCTCTGAATATCCCAAGTAAGTTCATTAAATGGATAATGACGTGCATAACTACACCGAGATACTCAATAGCAATTAATTATGGGCAGGGGGATTATATGTGAACATAGAGGGAAGGAGAGGATTGCGGCAATGGGACCCAATGTCTCCATTAATCATTGTGATATGTATAGAGTACTTCACCAGAATTGTGCGCTAAGTAGTCGCACTACAAGGGTTTGCATATAACTCAAAGTTTAATGATTTACAATTGAACCACTTGTGCTTTGCTGATGATATGCTTCTGTTCTGCAGAGGAGAAATACAATCTGTTATATTAATGCTAAAGGGACTAGCTAGCTTCTCAAATACATCGGGGCTAACTGCTAATGCAGCTAAGTCTAACATATACAGTGCTAACATTGATAAACAAAATGTGGAAGACATATGTGAAATGACAGGGAACAAGAAAGGAACACCACTATTTAGGTACTTAGGAATGCCAATTTCAGGAAAGAAAATCTCATATGTGAACTGTGAAATGTTAGTGGATAAGATGTGTGCCAGAATTGAAAGTTGGGGAACAAGGAATCTGTCGTACGCAGGGAGAGTGCTACTTGCAAACTCGATCTTGATGCATATTCACTGCTATTGGTCTTCTATATTTATCCTACCAAAGAAGATACTGAAAATCATAACAACAATTTGTAGGAACTTCTTGTGCGATGGAAAAATCAACACAAACAAAGTGTCACCGGTAGCCTGCGAGCTAGTATCTCGACCTAAACAAGAAGGTGGGTGGGGATCATAAATTGTGAGATATGGAATCAGGCTACAATTCCAAAGTATGTGTGGAATATAGCCAAGAAGGCTAACAATCTTTGGGTAACGTGGGTGGATCATCTATACTTCAAAGGAGCATCCTGGTGGGAGTATCAACCTCCACTCGATTGTTGATGGTACTGAAGGAAAATATGCACAATGCGCGACATATTTGCAGCTGAATATGTCCTGGAAGGATGGCTATCAGTGAATGGACAATACACAATAGGCAACGGTTACAAATGGAGCCAAGGAAGATGAGAGGATTGGGAGGGTAGGAGATGGATTTGGAATAAATACAACACCCCAAAGTATAGCTTCATATGTTTGTTAGCTATGCATAGAAGGCCGTTAACTAGAATTACTGGCTCGGTTGGGAATTTATCAAGAAACTAGTTGTGCTATATGTAGGGGGGAGGGGGGGGGGGGGGGGGGGGGGGGGGGGGGAGGGGAAACAACAAAACACTTATACTTTGATTGCCCATTTTCTAAAGTATGAGTACAGGAAGTGCAAGTATGGATGAATATGGGGGTGCAACCATGGATCTGGAGACGTATGACTAGAAGAATAAGACGCAAATATGCAAACAAGTAAAAATTTCGATACCGACAGCACTGTTGTGTCACATATGTAGAGTGAGGAATGGTGCCATATGGAATCAAAGAGTACCTAGACCTCACATGATTTTTAATACTATTAAGGAGGAATAAAGATGGAAGATACATGAAATACTAGGTAGGAGATCACTAATACAAAACCAAGAGCATGGTTTTATGTAAATAGAGAGTTTACTGTAAATAGAGGCAATAATGCAATTGGTACAACTAAATTTATGTAGTCATAGTAGAGCTGATAGGCCGTTAGGGGGAATACGGAAGAATATGACGGATTCAATTGTAAAGCTTTTGTGTTGGTGATCAATAAAATTCTTATTTTCACCAAGAAAGAAAGACCTATTCATTAAAAAATCCTCTCTCTCTCTCTCATCGCACGTTAGGTGATTACTAACATGCACTTCTTTGGCATAGGGAGCGAATGACCGAGGAGAAACTGTACTAAGATGAATCAGATATAAGGCATACCGGGGTAATCTAACACCCAGATTCATAGTGGAAACTCATGGAATGCGAAGGAGAATATGAAGCCGATCAGGATACAGATGGTAATGATCCAAAATGTCTGATACTACAGACCGCTAGAACAGAGTCGATAGTATCTCGAGTCTCAAATGTGAAAGCTATGAAGGAATCAGGAAAATGCAAACCCTAATTTGTGCAATGGAATAGAAAAATTGGGAAATAATAAAGCTAAATGGGGGAATGCAAGCCAACAGGAAGAACTTAGTGATGCAGGAGTACATAAAAAGGTGGAGGTTCCGAAAATTAAGGAAGGGGCTAGGGTGTGGGCTAGGCTGTTTAATGGAAACAAACTTGCCTCAAAAGGGATAAGCCTCACCTATGTACCTACAAAAATCCATGATGGAGATTATGGTGTAGTTGGTAGAGGACGACGTCGCAGCTGATAATGAAAGCTGGAAATTATCACTCGTTGCTTATGTGGTTGGAAATACTCCGTCAATTAGGGTTACAGAATGTCTTAATGCAAGCCAATGGAGTTTTGTGCAGCAAAGGCACTCCGATAACAACCAAAATCCTATATTAGGGGTCGTGATGTCACCTAGTCTCTAAAACTAGGTAAACCGATAACTTAACAACGTTTAAATTAGGAAAAGATTATATAATACAACAAAATTTAATGTGAAAGTAGGAATAGAGTTAACATCAACCCAAATGGTAATATTCAAACATCTTCCAAGAACTAGGTAGTACAAAGTCACGAGCTATAAAAGAACACATAAGAATATCTCAAATACAACACGGTTCAGATATAAAAATAATAGTATTAAAGTAAGGATGGGACTCCAAGGGACGACATACGATAGTCGATGCAGTTTTATCTTGAATCCTCGCGGTCAATGTAAGCTCTCACTACCTAGGTCTGCTGTCTCCAACACCTGGATTTGCATAAAAATAAGAGGAAGTATAATATGAGTAACCCTCGTTCGATATCCAGTAAGTATCAAGACTAACCTCAGTAAAGTAATGTCGATTTTTAGGTCATGTGATAGTCACTAGTCAAATAACATATGCAATATATATAAAAAGTAGCAACAAAATGTATAATAGAAAATAATAACAACAATCTCTTTAGAAGAAGATATTAATTCAATGCAAGTAAAGACTCAGCTTCAATAACAAGTCATCAATTAGAGACACACATACATATGGCACATCATTCTCACATTTTTGTCACAATAACAATATCCATCCTTATCACTCCGCCCTAACACAATCACAATATCCAACCATATCTCTCCGTATTGACTCCAATCGTATTGCTCCGCCCTGACACAATCACTATATCCAACCATATCGCTTTTCCCTGACAAAATCAGAATCAAAATAGCATGACAAAAACCGCGTGTCAACACCCAAATAGTTAACCCCGTGACTACTTTTTCAAACTTGAAAAAAGTCACAACCTTGATCACTCATTTCAATACGAGTCTATATATCCTAGTTCCATCCAAATCTTACCTCAAATCAGCAAAAGCTCCAAAATTTCTACTTTAAAATCACATAGTCTAGGTGCAATAATCCATGGGGAAACAAGATCTAACATCAAAATCAAATAGAAATTGCTTACCCTTCAAATTGTGATAAAACAATCTCCAAATATTGCCTATATCCAAGCTTCAAAACTCCAAATAATGAAAATAGATCAAATTCGCAAACTTAATACACTACCTAGTCTATTCACATATGCGATCAAACTACAGCTTCTACGACGTCGCTATTGCAACAAAAACCATGCTTCTGCGAGTTCCACTTAAAATTCTGACCTATCCCACCTGCAGATGGTATTCCAGTTCTGTGATAACGCGGGTGTGACAAAAGTTTCACTTCAGCGCAACTCTCTCTCAAGCCAGTCTTCTTTGCTCCTGTGCCTATAATTCCGCATCTGTGATCTCGCAGATATACCAGAACTCATCGCATATGTGAACCTCTCATGCTCCAAACCAAACCTCACTTTTGGGCTTACTTGACCGGATCTGCGGGCTCACACCTGCGTCTAATACCTCACATGTGCGAAAATAACAGACCAAAATGCCAACTAGTTCCAAAATATTCCAAAACTCATCTGAAACACTCCCGAGCCCTCTAAGAGCCCTGTCCCATCATACCAAATAGTCCCTAAATATAACATGGACCTACGTGAGGTCTCTAATCACACAAATCAAGAGGGTCTAAAAAAGTTATGCCGAACATGCCTAAAAAACTTATGTCAAACATGCCCAAAACACTCGGAATAACCCCAAATTTTTCACACATTTCCCAAGTGTCAAAATGTACCTCTTCCAACTTCCAAAACCACTATCCCGCCCCAATAGCCTTAAAGTTAACTCCCGGTTAATGTATCAACTTTTCAAACCTTATATTATACCCCATGTTTTCGTACGTAAGAGTACGTCGTAAGTCAATTAATGTAAGCTCATAAACGGGATCATCTTAAAATATAGACAAAGTTAGTTAATCATGTTACCTTGGAGGTTACAAATATTTAAGATCATGAACAACAAGTACCAAGAGGGTTGGAAGGTTCAGAAGCTTAACAAATTGAAGAAAATAAGTTTCGTCGAAAGTCGACAAATTGGGAATGTTAAAATATATACTTTGGGGTGAGAACTGTGGTGATCAACATTATAAGTAGTTATGTTATGATTTATTTTAGTCTTATAATAGTCGTGTGTTATGTTTTGAAGTCAATTAAGTAGTGGGACAAAATTTTGCAAAGGTCATCACAAGTTACATTCATAATATGCTAAACATTAGGTCAAATGAAGTTGAGCTTTTAACCCAATATACTTGGAATTAAGAGATGATACACATACCAAATTGAAGCTATAAAAGTTTAGTTTTAAAATAATTAAACCGTTCGTCTATACGATATCAGAATAGAGAGATATTTGCATTTTTGCGAGCCTGCACAAGCAGCTCCCATGGGACCCACTTAGGTCGTGAGTGATTCTCCAACCTTTAAAGAGGGTCAAGGTTCATTTGGGATCATTTTTTGAGCCAACCAGACCCAGTACTCTCCCAAAACACTTTCAAAGCAGTCTCCATGCTTCTAGATTGAAAATTAATGAGAAAACATAAATCCAATGCTAGAGATCCTGTGGTGCTTGCTAGATCGTAGTCCTTCATCTTATGATTGTTTCGGAGGATTCTTCGAGTGAATTAATCAGGTTCCGTGTTGTCCTTGTTGATTAACTTAATAATCAGTTTCTCCTTCATATCTATTAGATTTTCAAGGTGAACTACAAGTGCTTACACACCAACTTGAATACCAAAAGTTGATTCAAGAAGAGAATACAACACCTATAGTGTTGTAGTGTCATTGAGGATAGTTGTGGGTTGTGCTTGGCTAAATTTTCATGTTTTTTCTATTGGTTAAGGTGAGTATAACATCCTAATACATGTTCTTGAATTTGTTTGTGTGTTTGTAGCAGTATTTGAGCAAAATACTACAAGAGGAGAATTTAAATAGTTTGAGATGTTATTCTTTGTAATTGACTATTTTGGAATGGATATTTACATGAATGATAAATGGTTGTAATCCCTTGAAAATGACTCTCTCATAATTTTGTTTTTATAAAATATTGTCTACATGTCAAACTTGTTTTTGGTACAATGAGTATGAATAGAAAGAACAACATAACAATGGAAAGTTGTACTTGTTGTTGTTTTTAGATTGTTGGGATGTTTGAGGGTGATTTAGGAGATTAATATGAGGTTAGAAGTCCTTCCACTGTACTTAATATAATGCTGGCTATGATTTTAAGTTAATTAACGAACAACTTTTGGGTTAAATGGTTCATAAGGGGTTCAATCCGAGCTTGCCATTGTCGTGTTAAATAATAGTTTCGTTTGTGATATTTATGCACTTGTTGTTGTGTAGATTGATTTGTGTTGCGGTGATAAAAGTATATAGTGAAGGTTATGTGGGTTAGTTTTGGTTGATGGACTTGGTAAAGTAAGGTTATAGGCGGGATGCTGCCAAAATTTACATAAACGAGCTACTAGTTTAAGTTGCGGACTTAGCCTTTACTCATCACTGATTTTGAATCTCCTTATGCGATGGTAGATTGAGTTGAATTGTTTTAAGAATTTCGTGGAAGGTATTAAGGACTCAACATGTTATGGTATCTTAACGTTATCCTTTCTTTCATTTTTGCTTAATCCATATGATACAACGAAACGAGCAAACATGCAACTTGCACAAGTGGCTCTATTCTTAGAAGTACTAGGGTTTCCTATGTTCTTAATTCACCACGTGTTCTATTATTATATTGTCTGTTCATGGGTCTTAGAAAATACGTAGATTAATAAAGTTTATTTCATGATATTAACCGAAGGCATATTGATCTTGTGACATCCTGAGAGATCTTATCGACTTACTTCTTATGTATTGCATTTATTTATACACGTACATTGACCCATAAACAGATGGAATTATATACACGTATATTATATGTATATGGGGTATGGCGAAAGGTTATGGCGTTATATATGCACCACCACTCTATTAACTGGTATACTTTGATGATTTCACCCACAAAGGCCGAGATGATATGATGGGATGCCCTCAGAGGCTTGATGATGTAATGTACACATATACCTATGCATGATATGATGTTTATACGCATATGCATGTCATTATAAAGGTTTAATGATTCACAGAGCTATTCAGACTTACAAGTTGAGCACTTTATTCCATGTTTCTTTCATGTCTTTTATATACGAATTTTCATGTCTTACATGCTCGGTACCTTTTTTGTACTGACGTCTCTTTTGTATGGGATGTTGTCTTTCATGCTTGGTGGTCCCGATAGAGAGTTTGACAGACCTCCTAGTAGGCTATCAACTCAATGGAAGGTGTTGGTGTACTCCTCTTGCTTCGATGTTGCCTATTTGGTCAGTATACTTTAGACATTTATAGATTTGTATGGTGGGGCCTGTCCCGGCCTTTATGACGTTTATGTATTCTTAGAGGCTTGTAGACATATATTGTAACGACTCGACCGGTCTTTTTGAGCTCTAGCTCGTCGTTCAGCAGATTGAGGCCGTGAGCAGCTTCATTTCAGGTATTATGACTTGTAGGCGTGGTCGGAATTGAGTTTCAGGAAGTTCGGAGTCAATTTGGAAAGACAATTCTCATTTCGGGAGCCTTAAGTTTGAAGAATTGACTAAGATTGGATTTTTGAGTAAACGAGCTCAAAATTAGGATTTGAAGGTTTCAGCAGGTTCGTATCATGATTTTGGACTTGGGCGTATGTTCGGATCGGGTTTTGGATGACCCGGGAGCATTTCGGCGCAAATTGTAGAAGTTAGCATTTTAGAAGAAATTTCATAAGTCTGGGTGGAAGTGCATTTTGGTGTTATTGATGTCTGTTTGGGATTCTGAGTCTGGGAATAGCTCTGTATGGTGATTCTAGAGTTGGGAGCGCGATCGGAAGTGAATTCGGAGGTCCGTAGGTCATTTTGAAGTCATTTGGCTAGAGATAGAAATTTGAAGGTTTTTGAGAAGTTTGACCGAGAAGCTGTGGATGCTGGACAGCTACCTCGAAATTCCGTGAAATGCTGCTATCGAACCTGCGTCAGCTACTGCTGCGAGCTAGTACCTTGATATGTGCACAGAGGCATAGGGAGTCTTTATGAGTACACCAACTCAGTACTAATGAAAATAAATCACAGTATGAGAAATATAAACACACAGTACAGATACACAATTTCACAAAAGCCAGTAAAACACCAAGTCACCAGGTAGTATTCAGCAAATACATAGGTTCAAAAACAAATTTCCAGAAATCCTTCGAAACAAGTGTAATATAAGTATATCTTAGTAAAATTCTTAGTAAAACTAGTTTGAAAATGAAGTAAATAAAAGTTTAAACTCAATAAAAATCTTCATAAAACTTCCCCTCGGGCCATAATCATTTCTCATCACTATATCTTTCATTATTAGTCCATCAGGCAACCTCACAATCACTATGCCCATCAGGCAACATCACCATCACTCTGCCCATCAGGCAACATCACAATCACTCTGCCCATCAGGCATCCTAACAATCACTCATCATAAGCCCTGCGGGCATCACTCAATCGGTACCGGCGCTCACTAGGGGTGTGTACAGACTCCGGAAGGGCTCCTACAACCCAAGCGCTATAATAAGCCACAACATGGCATAAATCACACACAATATAGGCCCGCAGCCTCACTCATATCATATCATCCTCACAATATAGGCCAGCAACCTCACTCATATCATATCATCCTCACAATATAGGCCAGCAGCCTCACTCAGTCAGACACTCTCAATTTGCCCTTCAGACCATAATATACCGGGTTCTCGACCCAAAAACAGTGTTTCATTTTCAAGAAGTAGTATCAAAATACTCTGAGTGTCAAAACAATTTCAAAGAAAATACTGAATGAAAAATCATAACATGTCAGTGAGAAAAATAGTAAAAAAAAGATATCCCCCAAGGGGTAAACAAATCGGCACTAGGCCCCAAACATGGCTTACAACCCAAATCATATCAACATATAATAATACTATTAAGCACATGCTAAAAAATCGGTTTCGCAACTCAATAGTTTCCTAAGTAAGGAATATATCTCCAAAGTTTCAACCTTTGCATTTCAAAACCCGTGAAAGGGTGCATAGTCCGGGGGTTTCATACCCTCAAGACAGGATTTAAAGACATTACTTACCTCAAAACTAGCACGAAATTACTTCGTAATGCGTTTTCCTTTCGAATCAACTTCCGGACGCTCCAAATCTACCAAGTTCAGATTTTTATCATCAATATGTGCTTAAGGAACGAATTCCAATCGAAAGATATCAAATTTAGCTCAAATATCCGAAATTGGTCAAAACCCGACCCCCGAGCCCGCGACCTAAAACTCAGAAATTTTTATACAAAAGTGTTCTTCGTCCTCTCACGAGTCCGTACATATAAAGAACACTAAAATCGGAGTTCGTTTGACCCCTCAAATCGACCCTTTTAGGTCTCATTATCTCAAACCCTAAAACCCAATTTTTCTACTGATTTTCCATAATTGTACACTGGTTTTATGTTCCATAATCGAGTTTTAATGATCAAAACCCTTACCTCTATGAAGAACAAGGATTTCCCTCTTCAAAATCGTCCCTAAGAGCTCTTTGTTCGTACAAAAATGGTGAAAAGAAGGTTTAAGTCGCGTAGGGTTTGATTATATAAAGCCTAGTGATTTCTTCACCGTGATCGCGGACTCCCTATCGCGATCGTAGAGCACAAATTTTCAACCCGACGTGATCGCGAAGACCATTCAACCTTACCCCCATGCGCCTGCCATGACTCTACGCGATCGCGATCAAGCCCACGCGATCGCGATACCTACGCTGCTCAACCTCTGCGATCGCGGACGCCTTTATGCGATCGTAGAGAATAAAAATGCTGCCCCTCACGATTGAACTACGCGATCACGACTCTCCCTACGCGATCGCAGAGAAGAAAAACCTGCTGCACAAAACCAGAAACCAGCATTTGCTCTAAGTCCAAATGAGTCCGTTAATCACCCGAAATCAATCCCGAGCCTCTCGGGACCCCAACCAAACTTAACAACACATCCCATAACATCATTCAAACTTAGTTGCACTCTCAAAACACTAAAACTAACATCAAAACACCAAAATTACCTCGGATTTAAGCCTAAGAACTTTGAAATTTCTAAAATCCACCAACGATGCCGAAACTATTCAAAACAACTTACAAACCTGCTCCAACTGTCGAAATTCTATTCCGACCCCGATAGCCTATTTTCCACTGCCGACCGAAATTACCAAAAACTAACATTTACCAATTCAAGCCTAATTCTACACCGGGCATCACAAAATTATTTCGGACACACTCCTAAGACCCAAATCACCTAACGAAGCTATTCGAACCATAAAATCCGCATTCCGAGGTCGTTTACCAACAAATTAACTCTCAATGGACTTTCCCTCATTTTAAGGCTATTTTAAAAGGTTAATTGATTGAACTCTCACTACAACCATTCGATTTCAAGACTATCAACTCTAATACATCAAATACAGTATAACCAATCTATAACAAGTCAATAACAACAATTATAATGCAGGTTCTACGTAACGACAGATCGGGTCATTACATTCTCCCCCTTTTAAACAAACGTTCGTCCTCGAACGGGTCTAGAAACATACCTGGAGTCTCAAACAAGTGAGGATATTTGTTCTGCATCTCCCGCTAGGTCTCCTAAGTAGCCTACTCTACTGGCTGACCTCTCCACTGCACTTTCACTGATGTTATATCCTTCGACCTCAACTTTCTGACCTCACGAGCTAAAATAGCTACTGGCTCAACCTCATATGACATATTACCCTCGATCTGGACTGTGCTGAAGTCTAACACATGAGACGGATCACCAAAATATTTTCTGAGCATCGACACATGAAACACCGGGTGAACACTCGACAAGCTAGGTGGCAAAGCAAGTCTATAAGCCACCTCTCCAACCTTTAGAAGCACCTCAAAAGGACCAATAAATCGTGGGCTCAACTTTCCTCTCTTTCCGAACCTCATAACACCTTTTCATGGGTGATACTTTTAGCAGTACCTTATCATCTTCCATAAATGACACATCCCGAACATTCCGGTCCGCATAACTCTTCTGTCTAGACTACGCCGTGCGAAGTCGCTCCTGAATCAACTTCACCTTCTCCAACGCATCATGAATCAAATATGTGCCCAATAACTTAGCCTCACCAGGCTCGAACCAACCAACTGGAGATCTACACCTCCTACCATATAAAGCCTCATACGGGGCCATCTGAATATTGGACTAATAGCTATTATTATATGCAAACTCCGCTAGTGGTAGAAACTAATCCCATGAACCACCAAAATCAATCACACAAGCCCGTAACATGTCCTCCAAAATCTGAATCGTCCGTTCCGACTGCTCGTCGGTCTGTAGGTGAAATGCAGTGTTCAACTCTACATGTACCCATACCTCTCTGTACATCTCTCCAAAACTAAGATGTGAACTGTGTACCTCTGTCAGAAATAATAGAAATCGGGACTCCATGCAATTGGACAATCTCCTTAATGTAAATACTAGCTAACCGCTCTGAAGTATAAGTAGTACTGACAGGAATGAAATGCGCGGACTTGGTCAATCTATCCACAATGACCCAAATAGCATCAAAACCCTTCGATGTCCGTGGAAGCCCAATTACAAAATCAATAGTAATTCTCTCCCATTTCCACTCCGGGATGTCTAATCTCTGAAGCACACCACCTGGCCTCTGGTGCTCATACTTGACCTGCTGGCAGTTGAGACACTGTGCTACATACTCAACAATATCTCTTTTCATCCACCTCCACCAATACTGTTGTATTTATTCATGATACATCTTCACGGCACTCAGATGAATAGAATACAACTAACTGTGAGCCTATACTAATATCAACTCTCGAACACCATCTACGTTGGGCACGCAAATACGGACCTACATCTTCATAACTCCGTCATCACCAATAGTCACATCTCTGGCATCACCCTGACGAACTCTATCCTGAAGAACTAATAAGTGTCGGTCATCATACTGCCGTGCCTTAATCTGATCAAATAAAGAAGACCGGGAAGCCATGCTAGCTACCACCCGTGGAGGGTCTGACAAATCCAATCTCACTAACTGACCCGCTAAAGCATGAACATCAAGGGCTAAAGGTCGCTCTGCTGCTGAAAGATAACCTAGACTTCCCAAACTCTCGGCTCTGCGACTCAAGGCATCAGCCACCATATTGGCCTTCCCCGGATGATACAGAATAGTCACGTCATAGTCCTTGAGAAGCTCCAACATCTCCTTTGACGCAAATTCAAGTCCTTCTCCCTTAGCAGATACTTCAAGCTACGATGATCGGTGTAAATCTCACACTGCACTAAATACAAATAATGCCGCCAAATCTTTAAGGCATGAACAATGGAAGCTAACTCAAGATCGTGCACTGGGTAATTCTTCTCGTGCACCTTCAACTGTCTTGACGCGTAGGCAATCACCCTACCGTCCTGCATCAACACTGCTCCCAAGACAACTCTAGAAGCATCATAATAAATCGTATAAGAACCCAAACCAGTAGGCAACACTAATACCGGAGCTGTGGTCAATGCTGACTTGAGCTTCTGAAAGCTCTCCTCACATTCATCGGACCATCTGAATAGAACACCCTTCTGTGTCAATTTTGTCAGAGGTGAAGCAATAGAAGAAAATCATTCTACAAAGCGACGGTAGTAACCCACCAGACCAAGGAAACTTCGAATCTCAGTAGCTGAGGATGGTCTGGGCCAACTCTGCACCGCCTCAATCTTCATCGGATCAACCTGAATACCCTTATTAGACACCACGTGCCCCAAGAAAGCTACTGAACCAAGCAAAAACTCACACTTGGAGAATTTTTCATAAAGCTTCTCCTCTCTCAACCTCTGTAACACAATCCTCAAGTGATGAGCATGCTCCTCCTGGCTACGAGAATAAACTAGGATATCATCAATGAACACAATAACGAAAGTATCAAGGTATGGCTGAAATACCCTTGTTCATCAGTTGCATGAACGCTGCTGGGGCATTGGTCAGCACAAATGACATAACCAGAAATTCATAATGACCATATCTGGTCCTGAAAGCCGTCTTTGGAATATCAGAATTCCGAATATTCAACTGATGATACCCCGACCTCAAGTCAATCTTGGAGAATACCTTAGCTCCCTGAAGCTGATCAAATAAGTCATCAATACGAGGCAAGGGATAACGGTTCTTCACTGTAACCTTATTCAAATATCTATAGTAAATACACATGCACATCGAACCATCCTTTTTTTCATAAACAACACCGGCGCACCCCAAGGCGATACACTATGCCGAATGAACCCCTTTTCTAAGAGTTCCTGAAGCTGCTCTTTCAGTTCTTTCAACTCTGCTGGTTCCATACGGTAAGGTGGAATAGAGATAGGATGAGTATCTGGCACCTGGTTAATACCAAAATCAATATCCCTGTCAGGTGGCATGCCTGGGAGGTCTGCAGGAAATACATCCAGAAAATCACAGACTACGGGAGTAGAATCAACGGATGGAGTCTCACTACTAACATCCCTCACAAAAGCAAGATAAAATTCACACCCTTTCTCAACCATCGTTGAGCCTTCAAATAAGAAATCACTCTGCCAGGTACATGCTCTATAGACCCCCTCCACTCAACTCTCGGAACTCCGGGCATAGCTAAGGTAACGGTCTTAGCGTGACAATCAAGAATAGCATGACATGGGGATAACCAATTCATGCCCAGAATTACATCAAAATCGACCATACTGAGTAACATCAAGTCTACTCGGGTCTCCAGACCCCCAATAGATATAAGACACGACCGGTACACACGGTCCATAATAATGGTATCACCCACCGGAGTCGAAACATGAACAGAAGTAACTAGAGACTTACGAGGCATATTGAGAAAATGAGCAAAATAGGATGAGACATAAGAGTACGTGGAACCAGGGTCAAATAAAGCCAAAGCATCACTGTGACAAACTGAAATAGTACCTGTAATCACTGCATCTGACGCCATAGCATCAGGCCTAGCCGGAAGTGCATAAATACGTGGCTGGCCTCCACCTGCTCGACCTCCCCGTCTAGGACGGCCTCTAGTTGCCTGACCACCACCCCTAGCGGCCTGGGTAGGTGGTGAAGTGACTGGGGCTGAAGCCGAGGGCTGAACCCTCTACTGAGCTGAAGTACTAGGACGACGGGGACACTGCCTCCACTCATGCCCGAACTCTCCACACTCATAACAATTACCTGGAGCTGGAGATGAAAACTGACGAAAACCCCTGCCACCATGATAACCACCAGACGAACCATGCATAGAAGAACCTTGATAAGATGATGCTCCGGCGGAGCTATGAGCTGGAAGGGCACTAAAAGACGAATGTCCTTGATGAGAATTGCGAGGACCCTGCCCCAAAGATACACCACTGTAAGCTAGGCGAACTGGCTGTGGAGGTCTAAATGGACGACCTCTGTTAGGCTGAAATTGCCCTCTCAGAGGAGCACCACTGAAATTTCCTGCTCCCCGAGGCCTCTTGACCTCTCTCTCCTCACGATCCTGCCTACGAACCGACTCAATATCTCGAGCAATGTCAACAACATGCTCAAATGTAGCTCCAGACACTCTCTCTTTGGTGCCTATCGTAAAACTAGGCTAAAGAACTGGAGTCAATAGTCATGAGCATCTAAGAATACTTAAATCTAACTCTGCTAAAACTATAATATGTCTCTGAATCAAATGCTAAAGCTAAATAGGGAAGGGGAGTGGAGAAGTTGTGGACGCTGGACAGTTACCTCGAAATCCCGTGAAATGCTGCTATCGAACTTGCGAAAGCTACTTCTGCGAGCTAGTACCTGGATCTATGCACAGAGGCACAGGGAGTCTTTATGAGTACGCCAACTCAGTATTAATGAAAATAAATCACAGTCTGAGAAATATAAACACACAGTACATATACACAATTTAACAAAAGCCAGTAAAACACCAAGTCACCAGGTAGTACTCAACAAATACATAGGTTCAAAAACCAATTTCCAGAAATCCTTCGAAACAAGTGTAATATCAATATATCTCAGTAAAATTCTCAGTAAAACCAGTTTGAAAACGAAGTAAATCACAGTTTGAAAAGTCAGTAAAAATCTTCATAAAACTGCCCCTCGAGCCATAATCATTTCTCATCACAATATCTTTC